>CAXAQU010000255.1:0-15000 GCA_963971155.1 Anthrax anthrax
CTCGATACTAGCCGTTTGTACCATTGAAATGTAAGTAAAACAACTGGAACGCTTTTTTTTTCCAAGATTCTTCATTTCCCCTGATATTTTAGAAGAAATTGAGAAAACACTGCTGGAACACGAGATTTTTCAAATATTCTCGATACTGGCCGTTTGTACCAATGAAATGTAAGTAAAACCACTGGAACGCTTTATTTTTTCAAGATTCTTCTATTCGCCTTATATTTTAGAGGAAATTGAGAAAACACTGCTGGAACACGAGATTTTTCAAATATTATCGATACTGGCCGTTTGTACCATTGAAATGTAAGTAAAACAACTGGAACGCCTTATTTTTCCAAGATTCTTCATTTCGCCTTATATTTTAGAGGAAATTGAGAAAACACTGCTGGAACACGAGATTTTTCAAATATTCTCGATATTGGCCGTTTGTACCAATGAAATGTAAGTAAAACCACTGGAACGCGTTATTTTTCCAAGATTCTTCATTTCGCCTGATATTTTAGAGGAAATTGAGAAAACAGTGCTGGAACACGAGATTTTTCAAATATTCTCGATACTGGCCGTTTGTACCATTGAAATGTAAGTAAAACCACTGGGACGCCTTATTTTTCCAAGATTTTTCATTTCGCCTTATATTTTAGAGAAAATTGAGTAAACACTGCTGGAAAACGAGATTTTTCAAATATTATCAATACTGGCCGTTTGTACCAATGAAATGTAAGTAAAACCGCTGGAACGCCTTATTTTTCCAAGATTTTTCATTTCGCCTGACATTTTAGAGGAAATTGAGAAAACACTGCTGGAACATGAGATTTTTCAAATATTCTCGATACTGGCCGTTTGTACCATTGAAATGTAAGTAAAACCACTGGAACGCCTTATTTTTCCAAGATTTTTCATTTCGCCTGACATTTTAGAGGAAATTGAAAAAACACTGCTGGAACACGAGATTTTTGAAATATTATCAATACTGGCCGTTTGTACCAATGAAATGTAAGTAAAACCACTGGAACGCCTTATTTTTCCAAGATTTTTCATTTCGCCTGACATTTTAGAGGAAATTGAGAAAACACTGCTGGAACACGAGATTTTTCAAATATTATCAATACTGTCCGTTTGTACCATTGAAATGTTAGTAAAACCACTGGAATGCTTTATTATCTCAAGATTCTTCATTTCGCCTGATATTTTAAAGGAAATTGACAAAACACTGCTGGAACACGAGATTTTTCAAATATTATCGATACTGGCCGTTTTACCATTGAAATGTAAGTAAAACCACTGGAACGCCTTATTTTTCCAAGATTCTTAATTTCGCCTGATATTTTAGAGGAAATTGAGAAAACACTGCTGGAACACGAGATTTTTCAAATATTCTCGATACTGGCCGTTTGTACCTTTGAAATGTAAGTAAAACCACTGGGACGCCTTATTTTTCCAAGATTCTTCATTTCGCCTTATATTTTAGAGGAAATTGAGAAAACACTGCTGGAACACGAGATTTTTCAAATATTCTCGATACTGGCCGTTTGTACCATTGAAATGTAAGTAAAACCACTGGAACGCCTTATTTTTCCAAGATTCTTCATTTCGCCTGATATTTAAGAGGAAATTGAGAAAACAGTGCTGGAACACGAGATTTTTCAAATATTCTCGATAGTGGCCGTTTGTACCAATGAAATGTAAGTAAAACCACTGGAACGCCTTATTTTTCCAAGATTCTTAATTTCGCCTGATATTTTAGAGGAAATTGAGAAAACACTGCTGGAACACGAGATTTTTCAAATATTATCGATACTGGCCGTTTGTACCTTTGAAATGTAAGTAAAACCACTGGAACGCCTTATTTTTCCAAGATTCTTCATTTCGCCTTATATTTTAGAGGAAATTGAGAAAACACTGCTGGAACACGAGATTTTTCAAATATTCTCGATACTGGCCGTTTGTACCATTGAAATGTAAGTAAAACCACTGGAACGCCTTATTTTTCCAAGATTCTTCATTTCGCCTGATATTTTAAAGGAAATTGAGAAAACAGTGCTGGAACACGAGATTTTTCAAATATTCTCGATAGTGGCCGTTTGTACCAATGAAATGTAAGTAAAACCACTGGAACGCTTTATTTTATCAAGATTATTAATTTCGACTAATATTTCAGAGGAAATTGAGAAAACACTGCTGGAACACGAGATTTTTCAAATATTATCGATACTGGCCGTTTGTACCAATGAAATGTAAGTAAAACCACTGGAACGCCTTATTTTTCCAAGATTCTTCATTTCGCCTGATATTTTGAAGGAAATTGAGAAAACAGTGCTGGAACACGAGATTTTTCAAATATTCTCGATACTGGCCGTTTGTACCATTGAAATGTAAGTAAAACAACTGGAACGCTTTTTTTTTTCCAAGATTCTTCATTTCCCCTGATATTTTAGAAGAAATTGAGAAAACACTGCTGGAACACGAGATTTTTCAAATATTATCGATACTGGCCGTTTGTACCAATGAAATGTAAGTAAAACCACTGGAACGCTTTATTTTTTCAAGATTCTTCTTTTCGCCTTATATTTTAGAGGAAATTGAAAAAACACTGCTGGAACACGAGATTTTTCAAATATTATCGATACTGGCCGTTTGTACCATTGAAATGTAAGTAAAACAACTGGAACGCCTTATTTTTCCAAGATTCTTCATTTCGCCTTATATTTTAGAGGAAATTGAGAAAACACTGCTGGAACACGAGATTTTTCAAATATTCTCGATATTGGCCGTTTGTACCAATGAAATGTAAGTAAAACCACTGGAACGCGTTATTTTTCCAAGATTCTTCATTTCGCCTGATATTTTAGAGGAAATTGAGAAAACAGTGCTGGAACACGAGATTTTTCAAATATTCTCGATACTGGCCGTTTGTACCATTGAAATGTAAGTAAAACCACTGGGACGCCTTATTTTTCCAAGATTCTTCATTTCGCCTTATATTTTAGAGAAAATTGAGTAAACACTGCTGGAAAACGAGATTTTTCAAATATTATCAATACTGGCCGTTTGTACCAATGAAATGTAAGTAAAACCACTGGAACGCCTTATTTTTCCAAGATTTTTCATTTCGCCTGACATTTTAGAGGAAATTGAGAAAACACTGCTGGAACATGAGATTTTTCAAATATTCTCGATACTGGCCGTTTGTACCATTGAAATGTAAGTAAAACCACTGGAACGCCTTATTTTTCCAAGATTTTTCATTTCGCCTGGCATTTTAGAGGAAATTGAAAAAACACTGCTGGAACACGAGATTTTTGAAATATTATCAATACTGGCCGTTTGTACCAATGAAATGTAAGTAAAACCACTGGAACGCCTTATTTTTCCAAGATTTTTCATTTCGCCTGACATTTTAGAGGAAATTGAGAAAACACTGCTGGAACACGAGATTTTTCAAATATTATCAATACTGTCCGTTTGTACCATTGAAATGTTAGTAAAACCACTGGAACGCTTTATTATCTCAAGATTCTTCATTTCGCCTGATATTTTAAAGGAAATTGACAAAACACTGCTGGAACACGAGATTTTTCAAATATTATCGATACTGGCCGTTTTACCATTGAAATGTAAGTAAAACCACTGGAACGCCTTATTTTTCCAAGATTCTTAATTTCGCCTGATATTTTAGAGGAAATTGAGAAAACACTGCTGGAACACGAGATTTTTCAAATATTCTCGATACTGGCCGTTTGTACCTTTGAAATGTAAGTAAAACCACTGGGACGCCTTATTTTTCCAAGATTCTTCATTTCGCCTTATATTTTAGAGGAAATTGAGAAAACACTGCTGGAACACGAGATTTTTCAAATATTCTCGATACTGGCCGTTTGTACCATTGAAATGTAAGTAAAACCACTGGAACGCCTTATTTTTCCAAGATTCTTCATTTCGCCTGATATTTAAGAGGAAATTGAGAAAACAGTGCTGGAACACGAGATTTTTCAAATATTCTCGATACTGGCCGTTTGTACCTTTGAAATGTAAGTAAAACCACTGGGACGCCTTATTATCTCAAGATTCTTTATTTCGCCTGATATTTTAAAGGAAATTGAGAAAACAGTGCTGAAACACGAGATTTTTCAAATATTATCGATACTGGCTGTTTGTACCATTGAAATGTAAGTAAAACCACTGGGACGCCTTATTTTTCCAAGATTCTTCATTTCGCCTTATATTTTAGAGGAAATTGAGAAAACACTGCTGGAACACGAGATTTTTCAAATATTATCGATACTGGCCGTTTGTACCATTGAAATGTAAGTAAAACCACTGGAACGCTTTATTTTATTAAGATTCTTCATTTCGCCTAATATTTCAGAGGAAATTGAGAAAACACTGCTGGAACACGAGATTTTTCAAATATTATCGATACTGGCCGTTTTACCATTGAAATGTAAGTAAAACAACTGGAACGCCTTATTTTTCCAAGATTCTTCATTTCACCTGATATTTTAGAGGAAATTGAGAAAACACTGCTGGAACACAAGATTTTTCAAATATTCTCGATACTGGCCGTTTGTACCATTGAAATGTTAGTAAAACCACTGGAACGCTTTATTATCTCAAGATTCTTCATTTCGCCTGATATTTTAAAGGAAATTGACAAAACACTGCTGGAACACGAGATTTTTCAAATATTATCGATACTGGCCGTTTGTACCATTGAAATGTAAGTAAAACCACTGGAACGCCTTATTTTTCCAAGATTCTTCATTTCGCCTGATATTTTAGAGGAAATTGAGAAAACACTGCTGGAACACGAGATTTTTCAAATATTATCGATACTGGCCGTTTGTACCATTGAAATGTAAGTAAAACCACTGGAACGCTTTATTTTATTAAGATTCTTCATTTCGCCTAATATTTCAGAGGAAATTGAGAAAACACTGCTGGAACACGAGATTTTTCAAATATTATCGATACTGGCCGTTTTACCATTGAAATGTAAGTAAAACCACTGGAACGCCTTATTTTTCCAAGATTCTTCATTTCGCCTGATATTTTAGAGGAAATTGAGAAAACACTGCTGGAACACGAGATTTTTCAAATATTATCGATACTGGCCGTTTGTACCATTGAAATGTAAGTAAAACAACTGGAACGCCTTATTTTTCCAAAATTCTTCATTTCGCCTGATATTTTAGAGGAAATTGAGAAAACACTGCTGGAACACGAGATTTTTCAATTATTCTCGAAACTGGCCGTTTGTACCATTGAAATGTAAGTAAAACCACTGGAACGCTTTATTATCTCAAGATTCTTTATTTCGCCTGATATTTTAAAGGAAATTGAGAAAACAGTGCTGAAACACGAGATTTTTCAAATATTATCGATACTGACTGTTTGTACCATTGAAATGTAAGTAAAACCACTGGAACGCCTTATTTTTCCAAGATTCTTCATTTCGCCTGATATTTAAGAGGAAATTGAGAAAACAGTGCTGGAACACGAGATTTTTCAAATATTCTCGATAGTGGCCGTTTGTACCAATGAAATGTAAGTAAAACCACTGGAACGCCTTATTTTTCCAAGATTCTTCATTTCGCCTGATATTTTAGAGGAAATTGAGAAAACACTGCTGGAACACGAGATTTTTCAAATATTATCGATACTGGCCGTTTGTACCTTTGAAATGTAAGTAAAACCACTGGGACGCCTTATTTTTCCAAGATTCTTCATTTCGCCTTATATTTTAGAGGAAATTGAGAAAACACTGCTGGAACACGAGATTTTTCAAATATTCTCGATACTGGCCGTTTGTACCATTGAAATGTAAGTAAAACCACTGGAACGCCTTATTTTTCCAAGATTCTTCATTTCGCCTGATATTTTAGAGGAAATTGAGAAAACACTGCTGGAACACGAGATTTTTCAAATATTATCGATACTGGCCGTTTGTACCATTGAAATGTAAGTAAAACAACTGGAACGCCTTATTTTTCCAAAATTCTTCATTTCGCCTGATATTTTAGAGGAAATTGAGAAAACACTGCTGGAACACGAGATTTTTCAATTATTCTCGAAACTGGCCGTTTGTACCATTGAAATGTAAGTAAAACCACTGGAACGCTTTATTATCTCAAGATTCTTTATTTCGCCTGATATTTTAAAGGAAATTGAGAAAACAGTGCTGAAACACGAGATTTTTCAAATATTATCGATACTGGCTGTTTGTACCATTGAAATGTAAGTAAAACCACTGGGACGCCTTATTTTTCCAAGATTCTTCATTTCGCCTTATATTTTAGAGGAAATTGAGAAAACACTGCTGGAACACGAGATTTTTCAAATATTATCGATACTGGCCGTTTGTACCATTGAAATGTAAGTAAAACCACTGGAACGCTTTATTTTATTAAGATTCTTCATTTCGCCTAATATTTCAGAGGAAATTGAGAAAACACTGCTGGAACACGAGATTTTTCAAATATTATCGATACTGGCCGTTTTACCATTGAAATGTAAGTAAAACAACTGGAACGCCTTATTTTTCCAAGATTCTTCATTTCACCTGATATTTTAGAGGAAATTGAGAAAACACTGCTGGAACACAAGATTTTTCAAATATTCTCGATACTGGCCGTTTGTACCATTGAAATGTTAGTAAAACCACTGGAACGCTTTATTATCTCAAGATTCTTCATTTCGCCTGATATTTTAAAGGAAATTGACAAAACACTGCTGGAACACGAGATTTTTCAAATATTATCGATACTGGCCGTTTTACCATTGAAATGTAAGTAAAACCACTGGAACGCCTTATTTTTCCAAGATTCTTAATTTCGCCTGATATTTTAGAGGAAATTGAGAAAACACTGCTGGAACACGAGATTTTTCAAATATTCTCGATACTGGCCGTTTGTACCTTTGAAATGTAAGTAAAACCACTGGGACGCCTTATTTTTCCAAGATTCTTCATTTCGCCTTATATTTTAGTGGAAATTGAGAAAACACTGCTGGAACACGAGATTTTTCAAATATTCTCGATACTGGCCGTTTGTACCATTGAAATGTAAGTAAAACCACTGGAACGCCTTATTTTTCCAAGATTCTTCATTTCGCCTGATATTTAAGAGGAAATTGAGAAAACAGTGCTGGAACACGAGATTTTTCAAATATTCTCGATAGTGGCCGTTTGTACCAATGAAATGTAAGTAAAACCACTGGAACGCTTTATTTTATCAAGATTCTTCATTTCGACTAATATTTCAGAGGAAATTGAGAAAACACTGCTGGAACACGAGATTTTTCAAATATTATCGATACTGGCCGTTTGTACCATTGAAATGTAAGTAAAACCACTGGAACGCCTTATTTTTCCAAGATTCTTCATTTCGCCTGATATTTTAGAGGAAATTGAGAAAACACTGCTGGAACACGAGATTTTTCAAATATTCTAGATAGTGGCCGTTTGTACCAATGAAATGTAAGTAAAACCACTGGAACGCTTTATTATCTCAAGATTCTTCATTTCGCCTGATATTTTAAAGGAAATTGAGAAAACAGTGCTGGAACACGAGATTTTTCAAATATTCTCGATACTGGCCGTTTGTACCATTGAAATGTAAGTAAAACCACTGGAACGCCTTATTTTTCCAAGATTCTTCATTTCGCCTGATATTTTAGAGGAAATTGAGAAAACACTGCTGGAACACGAGATTTTTCAAATATTCTCGATAGTGGCCGTTTGTACCAATGAAATGTAAGTAAAACCACTGGAACGCTTTATTTTATTAAGATTCTTCATTTCGCCTAATATTTCAGAGGAAATTGAGAAAACACTGCTGGAACACAAGATTTTTCAAATATTCTCGATACTGGCCGTTTGTACCATTGAAATGTTAGTAAAACCACTGGAACGCTTTATTATCTCAAGATTCTTCATTTCGCCTGATATTTTAAAGGAAATTGAAAAAACACTGCTGGAACACGAGATTTTTCAAATATTATCGATACTGGCCGTTTGTACCATTGAAATGTAAGTAAAACCACTGGAACGCCTTATTTTTCCAAGATTCTTCATTTCGCCTGATATTTTAGAGGAAATTGAGAAAACACTGCTGGAACACGAGATTTTTCAAATATTATCGATACTGGCCGTTTGTACCATTGAAATGTAAGTAAAACCACTGGAACGCTTTATTTTATTAAGATTCTTCATTTCGCCTAATATTTCAGAGGAAATTGAGAAAACACTGCTGGAACACGAGATTTTTCAAATATTATCGATACTGGCCGTTTTACCATTGAAATGTAAGTAAAACCACTGGAACGCCTTATTTTTCCAAGATTCTTCATTTCGCCTGATATTTTAGAGGAAATTGAGAAAACACTGCTGGAACACGAGATTTTTCAAATATTATCGATACTGGCCGTTTGTACCATTGAAATGTAAGTAAAACAACTGGAACGCCTTATTTTTCCAAAATTCTTCATTTCGCCTGATATTTTAGAGGAAATTGAGAAAACACTGCTGGAACACGAGATTTTTCAATTATTCTCGAAACTGGCCGTTTGTACCATTGAAATGTAAGTAAAACCACTGGAACGCTTTATTATCTCAAGATTCTTTATTTCGCCTGATATTTTAAAGGAAATTGAGAAAACAGTGCTGAAACACGAGATTTTTCAAATATTATCGATACTGGCTGTTTGTACCATTGAAATGTAAGTAAAACCACTGGGACGCCTTATTTTTCCAAGATTCTTCATTTCGCCTTATATTTTAGAGGAAATTGAGAAAACACTGCTGGAACACGAGATTTTTCAAATATTATCGATACTGGCCGTTTGTACCATTGAAATGTAAGTAAAACCACTGGAACGCTTTATTTTATTAAGATTCTTCATTTCGCCTAACATTTCAGAGGAAATTGAGAAAACACTGCTGGAACACGAGATTTTTCAAATATTATCGATACTGGCCGTTTTACCATTGAAATGTAAGTAAAACCACTGGAACGCCTTATTTTTCCAAGATTCTTCATTTCGCCTGATATTTTACAGGAAATTGAGAAAACACTGCTGGAACACGAGATTTTTCAAATATTATCGATACTGGCCGTTTGTACCATTGAAATGTAAGTAAAACCACTGGAACGCCTTATTTTTCCAAGATTCTTCATTTCGCCTGATATTTTAGAGGAAATTGAGAAAACACTGCTGGAACACGAGATTTTTCAATTATTCTCGAAACTGGCCGTTTGTACCATTGAAATGTAAGTAAAACCACTGGAACGCTTTATTATCTCAAGATTCTTTATTTCGCCTGATATTTTAAAGGAAATTGAGAAAACAGTGCTGAAACACGAGATTTTTCAAATATTATCGATACTGGCTGTTTGTACCATTGAAATGTAAGTAAAACCACTGGGACGCCTTATTTTTCCAAGATTCTTCATTTCGCCTTATATTTTAGAGGAAATTGAGAAAACACTGCTGGAACACGAGATTTTTCAAATATTATCGATACTGGCCGTTTGTACCATTGAAATGTAAGTAAAACCACTGGAACGCTTTATTTTATTAAGATTCTTCATTTCGCCTAATATTTCAGAGGAAATTGAGAAAACACTGCTGGAACACGAGATTTTTCAAATATTATCGATACTGGCCGTTTTACCATTGAAATGTAAGTAAAACAACTGGAACGCCTTATTTTTCCAAGATTCTTCATTTCACCTGATATTTTAGAGGAAATTGAGAAAACACTGCTGGAACACAAGATTTTTCAAATATTCTCGATACTGGCCGTTTGTACCATTGAAATGTTAGTAAAACCACTGGAACGCTTTATTATCTCAAGATTCTTCATTTCGCCTGATATTTTAAAGGAAATTGACAAAACACTGCTGGAACACGAGATTTTTCAAATATTATCGATACTGGCCGTTTGTACCATTGAAATGTAAGTAAAACCACTGGAACGCCTTATTTTTCCAAGATTCTTCATTTCGCCTGATATTTTAGAGGAAATTGAGAAAACACTGCTGGAACACGAGATTTTTCAAATATTATCGATACTGGCCGTTTGTACCATTGAAATGTAAGTAAAACCACTGGAACGCTTTATTTTATTAAGATTCTTCATTTCGCCTAATATTTCAGAGGAAATTGAGAAAACACTGCTGGAACACGAGATTTTTCAAATATTATCGATACTGGCCGTTTTACCATTGAAATGTAAGTAAAACCACTGGAACGCCTTATTTTTCCAAGATTCTTCATTTCGCCTGATATTTTAGAGGAAATTGAGAAAACACTGCTGGAACACGAGATTTTTCAAATATTATCGATACTGGCCGTTTGTACCATTGAAATGTAAGTAAAACAACTGGAACGCCTTATTTTTCCAAAATTCTTCATTTCGCCTGATATTTTAGAGGAAATTGAGAAAACACTGCTGGAACACGAGATTTTTCAATTATTCTCGAAACTGGCCGTTTGTACCATTGAAATGTAAGTAAAACCACTGGAACGCTTTATTATCTCAAGATTCTTTATTTCGCCTGATATTTTAAAGGAAATTGAGAAAACAGTGCTGAAACACGAGATTTTTCAAATATTATCGATACTGGCTGTTTGTACCATTGAAATGTAAGTAAAACCACTGGAACGCCTTATTTTTCCAAGATTCTTCATTTCGCCTGATATTTAAGAGGAAATTGAGAAAACAGTGCTGGAACACGAGATTTTTCAAATATTCCCGATAGTGGCCGTTTGTACCAATGAAATGTAAGTAAAACCACTGGAACGCCTTATTTTTCCAAGATTCTTCATTTCGCCTGATATTTTAGAGGAAATTGAGAAAACACTGCTGGAACACGAGATTTTTCAAATATTATCGATACTGGCCGTTTGTACCTTTGAAATGTAAGTAAAACCACTGGGACGCCTTATTTTTCCAAGATTCTTCATTTCGCCTTATATTTTAGAGGAAATTGAGAAAACACTGCTGGAACACGAGATTTTTCAAATATTCTCGATACTGGCCGTTTGTACCATTGAAATGTAAGTAAAACCACTGTTGCCTTATTTTTCCAAGATTCTTCATTTCGCCTGATATTTAAGAGGAAATTGAGAAAACAGTGCTGGAACACGAGATTTTTCAAATATTCTCGATAGTGGCCGTTTGTACCAATGAAATGTAAGTAAAACCACTGGAACGCTTTATTTTATCAAGATTATTAATTTCGACTAATATTTCAGAGGAAATTGAGAAAACACTGCTGGAACACGAGATTTTTCAAATATTATCGATACTGGCCGTTTGTACCATTGAAATGTAAGTAAAACCACTGGAACGCCTTATTTTTCCAAGATTCTTCATTTCGCCTGATATTTTAGAGGAAATTGAGAAAACACTGCTGGAACACGAGATTTTTCAAATATTATCGATACTGGCCGTTTGTACCATTGAAATGTAAGTAAAACAACTGGAACGCCTTATTTTTCCAAAATTCTTCATTTCGCCTGATATTTTAGAGGAAATTGAGAAAACACTGCTGGAACACGAGATTTTTCAATTATTCTCGAAACTGGCCGTTTGTACCATTGAAATGTAAGTAAAACCACTGGAACGCTTTATTATCTCAAGATTCTTTATTTCGCCTGATATTTTAAAGGAAATTGAGAAAACAGTGCTGAAACACGAGATTTTTCAAATATTATCGATACTGGCTGTTTGTACCATTGAAATGTAAGTAAAACCACTGGGACGCCTTATTTTTCCAAGATTCTTCATTTCGCCTTATATTTTAGAGGAAATTGAGAAAACACTGCTGGAACACGAGATTTTTCAAATATTATCGATACTGGCCGTTTGTACCATTGAAATGTAAGTAAAACCACTGGAACGCTTTATTTTATTAAGATTCTTCATTTCGCCTAATATTTCAGAGGAAATTGAGAAAACACTGCTGGAACACGAGATTTTTCAAATATTATCGATACTGGCCGTTTTACCATTGAAATGTAAGTAAAACAACTGGAACGCCTTATTTTTCCAAGATTCTTCATTTCACCTGATATTTTAGAGGAAATTGAGAAAACACTGCTGGAACACAAGATTTTTCAAATATTCTCGATACTGGCCGTTTGTACCATTGAAATGTTAGTAAAACCACTGGAACGCTTTATTATCTCAAGATTCTTCATTTCGCCTGATATTTTAAAGGAAATTGACAAAACACTGCTGGAACACGAGATTTTTCAAATATTATCGATACTGGCCGTTTTACCATTGAAATGTAAGTAAAACCACTGGAACGCCTTATTTTTCCAAGATTCTTAATTTCGCCTGATATTTTAGAGGAAATTGAGAAAACACTGCTGGAACACGAGATTTTTCAAATATTCTCGATACTGGCCGTTTGTACCTTTGAAATGTAAGTAAAACCACTGGGACGCCTTATTTTTCCAAGATTCTTCATTTCGCCTTATATTTTAGTGGAAATTGAGAAAACACTGCTGGAACACGAGATTTTTCAAATATTCTCGATACTGGCCGTTTGTACCATTGAAATGTAAGTAAAACCACTGGAACGCCTTATTTTTCCAAGATTCTTCATTTCGCCTGATATTTAAGAGGAAATTGAGAAAACAGTGCTGGAACACGAGATTTTTCAAATATTCTCGATAGTGGCCGTTTGTACCAATGAAATGTAAGTAAAACCACTGGAACGCTTTATTTTATCAAGATTCTTCATTTCGACTAATATTTCAGAGGAAATTGAGAAAACACTGCTGGAACACGAGATTTTTCAAATATTATCGATACTGGCCGTTTGTACCATTGAAATGTAAGTAAAACCACTGGAACGCCTTATTTTTCCAAGATTCTTCATTTCGCCTGATATTTTAGAGGAAATTGAGAAAACACTGCTGGAACACGAGATTTTTCAAATATTCTAGATAGTGGCCGTTTGTACCAATGAAATGTAAGTAAAACCACTGGAACGCTTTATTATCTCAAGATTCTTCATTTCGCCTGATATTTTAAAGGAAATTGAGAAAACAGTGCTGGAACACGAGATTTTTCAAATATTCTCGATACTGGCCGTTTGTACCATTGAAATGTAAGTAAAACCACTGGAACGCCTTATTTTTCCAAGATTCTTCATTTCGCCTGATATTTTAGAGGAAATTGAGAAAACACTGCTGGAACACGAGATTTTTCAAATATTCTCGATAGTGGCCGTTTGTACCAATGAAATGTAAGTAAAACCACTGGAACGCTTTATTATCTCAAGATTCTTCATTTCGCCTGATATTTTAAAGGAAATTGAGAAAACAGTGCTGGAACACGAGATTTTTCAAATATTCTCGATACTGGCCGTTTGTACCATTGAAATGTAAGTAAAACCACTGGAACGCTTTATTTTTCCAAGATTCTTCATTGCGCCTAATATTTCAGAGGAAATTGAGAAAACACTGCTGGAACACAAGATTTTTCAAATATTATCGATACTGGCCGTTTTACCATTGAAATGCAAGTAAAACCACTGGAACGCCTTATTTTTCCACGATTCTTCATTTCGCCTTATATTTAAGAGGAAATTGAGAAAACAGTGCTGGAACACGAGATTTTTCAAATATTCTCGATACTGGCCGTTTGTACCATTGAAATGTAAGTAAAACCACTGGGACGCCTTATTTTTCCAAGATTCTTCATTTCGCCTGATATTTTAGAGGAAATTGAGAAAACACTGCTGGAACACAAGATTTTTCAAATATTCTCGATACTGGCCGTTTGTACCATTGATATGTAAGTAAAACCACTGGAACGCTTTATTTTATCAAGATTCTTCATTTCGCCTAATATTTCAGAGGAAATTGAGAAAACACTGCTGGAACACGAGATTTTTCAAATATTATCGATACTGGCCGTTTCTACCATTGAAATGTAAGTAAAACCACTGGAACGCTTTATTATCTCAAGATTTTTCATTTCGCCTGATATTTTAAAGGAAATTGAGAAAACACTGCTGGAAAACGAGATTTTTCAAATATTCTCGATACTGGCCGTTTGTACCATTGAAATGAAAGTAAAACCACTGGAACGCTTTATTATCTCAAGATTCTTCATTTCGCCTGATATTTTAAAGGAATTTGAGAAAACAGTGCTGGAACACGAGATTTTTCAAATATTCTCGATACTGGCCGTTTGTACCATTGAAATGTAAGTAAAACCACTGGAACGCTTTATTTTATCAAGATTCTTCATTTCGCCTAATATTTCAGAGGAGATTGAGAAAACACTGCTGGAAAACGAGATTTTTCAAATATTATCGATACTGGCCGTTTTACCATTGAAATGTAAGTAAAACCACTGGAACGCTTTATTTTTCCAAGATTCTTCATTGCGCCTAATATTTCAGAGGAAATTGAGAAAACAATGCTGGAACACGAGATTTTTCAAATATTATCAATACTGGCCGTTTGTACCATTGAAATGTAAGTAAAACCACTGGAACGCCTTATTTGTCCAAGATTTTTCATTTCGCCTGACATTTTAGAGGAAATTGAGAAAACAGTGCCGGAACACGAGATTTTTCAAATATTATCAATACTGGCCGTTTGTACCATTGAAATGTAAGTAAAACCACTGGAACGCTTATTTGTCCAAGATTTTTCATTTCGCCTGACATTTTAGAGGAAATTGAGAAAACACTGCTGGAACACAAGATTTTTCAAATATTCTCGATACTGGCCGTTTGTACCATTGATATGTAAGTAAAACCACTGGAACGCTTTATTTTATCAAGATTCTTCATTTCGCCTAATATTTCAGAGGAAATTGAGAAAACACTGCTGGAACACGAGATTTTTCAAATATTATCGATACTGGCCGTTTCTACCATTGAATGTAAGTAAAACCACTGGAACGCTTTATTATCTCAAGATTTTTCATTTCGCCTGATATTTTAAAGGAAATTGAGAAAACACTCT
>CAXAQU010000256.1:0-31957 GCA_963971155.1 Anthrax anthrax
TAAGTAAAACCACTGGAACGCCTTATTTTTCCAAGATTTTTCATTTCGCCTGACATTTTACAGGAAATTGAAAAAACACTGCTGGAACACGAGATTTTTCAAATATTATCAATACTGGCCGTTTGTACCAATGAAATGTAAGTAAAACCACTGGAACGCCTTATTTTTCCAAGATTTTTCATTTCGCCTGACATTTTAGAGGAAATTGAAAAAACACTGCTGGAACACGAGATTTTTCAAATATTATCAATACTGGCCCTTTGTACCAATGAAATGTAAGTAAAACCACTGGAACGCTTTATTATCTCAAGATTCTTCATTTCGCCTGATATTTTAGAGGAAATTGAGAAAACACTGTTGGAACACAAGATTTTTCAAATATTCTCGATACTGGCCGTTTGTACCATTGAAATGTAAGTAAAACCACTGGAACGCCTTATTTTTCCAAGATTTTTCATTTCGCCTTATATTTTAGAGGAAATTGAGAAAACACTGCTGGAACACGAGATTTTTCAAATATTATCAATACTGGCCGTTTGTACCAATGAAATGTAAGTAAAACCACTGTAACGCCTTATTTTTCCAAGATTTTTCATTTCGCCTTATATTTTAGAGGAAATTGGGGAAAACACTGCTGGAACACGAGATTTTTCAAATATTATCAATACTGGTCGTTTGTACCAATGAAATGTAAGTAAAACCACTGGAACGCCTTATTTTTCCAAGATTTTTCATTTCGCCTGACATTTTACAGGAAATTGAAAAAACACTGCTGGAACACGAGATTTTTCAAATATTATCAATACTGGCCGTTTGTACCAATGAAATGTAAGTAAAACCACTGGAACGCCTTATTTTTCCAAGATTCTTCATTTCGCCTGATATTTTAAAGGAAATTGAGAAAACAGTGCTGGAACACGAGATTTTTCAAATATTCTCGATACTAGCCGTTTGTACCATTGAAATGTAAGTAAAACCACTGGGACGCCTTATTTTTCCAAGATTCTTCATTTCGCCTTATATTTTAGAGGAAATTGAGAAAACACTGCTGGAACACGAGATTTTTCAAATATTCTCGATACTGGCCGTTTGTACCATTGAAATGTAAGTAAAACAACTGGAACGCTTTATTATCTCAAGATTTTTCATTTCGCCTGACATTTTAGAGGAAATTGAGAAAACACTGCTGGAACACGAGATTTTTCAAATATTATCAATACTGGCCGTTTGTACCAATGAAATGTAAGTAAAACCACTGGAACGCCTTATTTTTCCAAGATTTTTCATTTCGCCTGACATTTTAGAGGAAATTGAGAAAACACTGCTGGAACACGAGATTTTTCAAATATTATCAATACTGGCCGTTTGTACCATTGAAATGTAAGTAAAACAACTGGAACGCTTTATTATCTCAAGATTTTTCATTTCGCCTGACATTTTAGAGGAAATTGAGAAAACACTGCTGGAACACGAGATTTTTCAAATATTATCAATACTGGCCGTTTGTACCAATGAAATGTAAGTAAAACCACTGGAACGCCTTATTTTTCCAAGATTTTTCATTTCGCCTGACATTTTAGAGGAAATTGAGAAAACACTGCTGGAACACGAGATTTTTCAAATATTATCAATACTGGCCGTTTGTACCATTGAAATGTAAGTAAAACCACTGGAACGCCTTATTTTTCCAAGATTTTTCATTTCGCCTTATATTTTAGAGGAAATTGAGAAAACACTGCTGGAACACGAGATTTTTCAAATATTATCAATACTGGTCGTTTGTACCAATGAAATGTAAGTAAAACCACTGGAACGCCTTATTTTTCCAAGATTTTTCATTTCGCCTGACATTTTAGAGGAAATTGAAAAAACACTGCTGGAACGCGAGATTTTTCAAATATTATCAATACTGGCCGTTTGTACCAATGAAATGTAAGTAAAACCACTGGAACGCCTTATTTTTCCAAGATTTTTCATTTCGCCTGACATTTTAGAGGAAATTGAAAAAACACTGCTGGAACGCGAGATTTTTCAAATATTATCAATACTGGCCGTTTGTACCAATGAAATGTAAGTAAAACCACTGGAACGCCTTATTTTTCCAAGATTTTTCATTTCGCCTGACATTTTAGAGGAAATTGAGAAAACACTGCTGGAACACGAGATTTTTCAAATATTATCAATACTGGCCGTTTGTACCATTGAAATGTAAGTAAAACCACTGGAACGCCTTATTTTTCCAAGATTTTTCATTTCGCCTGACATTTTAGAGGAAATTGAGAAAACACTGCTGGAACACGAGATTTTTCAAATATTATCAATACTGGTCGTTTGTACCAATGAAATGTAAGTAAAACCACTGGAACGCCTTATTTTTCCAAGATTTTTCATTTCGCCTGACATTTTAGAGGAAATTGAAAAAACACTGCTGGAACACGAGATTTTTCAAATACTATCAATACTGGCCCTTTGTACCAATGAAATGTAAGTAAAACCACTGGAACGCCTTATTTTTCCAAGATTTTTCATTTCGCCTGACATTTTAGAGGAAATTGAGAAAACACTGCTGGAACACGAGATTTTTCAAATATTATCAATACTGGCCGTTTGTACCATTGAAATGTAAGTAAAACCACTGGAACGCCTTATTTTTCCAAGATTTTTCATTTCGCCTTATATTTTAGAGGAAATTGAGAAAACACTGCTGGAACACGAGATTTTTCAAATATTATCAATACTGGCCGTTTGTACCAATGAAATGTAAGTAAAACCACTGTAACGCCTTATTTTTCCAACATTTTTCATTTCGCCTGACATTTTAGAGGAAATTGAGAAAACACTGCTGGACCACGAGATTTTTCAAATATTCCCGATACTGGCCGATTGTACCAATGAAATGTAAGTAAAACCACTGGAACGCCTTATTTTTCCAAGATTTTTCATTTCGCCTGACATTTTACAGGAAATTGAAAAAACACTGCTGGAACACGAGATTTTTCAAATATTATCAATACTGGCCGTTTGTACCAATGAAATGTAAGTAAAACCACTGGAACGCCTTATTTTTCCAAGATTTTTCATTTCGCCTGACATTTTAGAGGAAATTGAAAAAACACTGCTGGAACACGAGATTTTTCAAATATTATCAATACTGGCCCTTTGTACCAATGAAATGTAAGTAAAACCACTGGAACGCTTTATTATCTCAAGATTCTTCATTTCGCCTGATATTTTAGAGGAAATTGAGAAAACACTGTTGGAACACAAGATTTTTCAAATATTCTCGATACTGGCCGTTTGTACCATTGAAATGTAAGTAAAACCACTGGAACGCCTTATTTTTCCAAGATTTTTCATTTCGCCTTATATTTTAGAGGAAATTGAGAAAACACTGCTGGAACACGAGATTTTTCAAATATTATCAATACTGGCCGTTTGTACCAATGAAATGTAAGTAAAACCACTGTAACGCCTTATTTTTCCAAGATTTTTCATTTCGCCTTATATTTTAGAGGAAATTGGGAAAACACTGCTGGAACACGAGATTTTTCAAATATTATCAATACTGGTCGTTTGTACCAATGAAATGTAAGTAAAACCACTGGAACGCCTTATTTTTCCAAGATTTTTCATTTCGCCTGACATTTTACAGGAAATTGAAAAAACACTGCTGGAACACGAGATTTTTCAAATATTATCAATACTGGCCGTTTGTACCATTGAAATGTAAGTAAAACCACTGGAACGCCTTATTTTTCCAAGATTTTTCATTTCGCCTGACATTTTAGAGGAAATTGAGAAAACACTGCCGGAACACGAGATTTTTCAAATATTATCAATACTGGCCGTTTGTACCATTGAAATGTAAGTAAAACCACTGTAACGCCTTATTTTTCCAAGATTTTTCATTTCGCCTGACATTTTAGAGGAAATTGAGAAAACACTGCTGGAACACGAGATTTTTCAAATATTATCAATACTGGCCGTTTGTACCATTGAAATGTAAGTAAAACCACTGGAACGCCTTATTTTTCCAAGATTCTTCATTTCGCCTGATATTTTAAAGGAAATTGAGAAAACACTGCTGGAACACGAGATTTTTCAAATATTATCAATACTGGCCGTTTGTACCATTGAAATGTAAGTAAAACCACTGGAACGCTTTATTATCTCAAGATTTTTCATTTCGCCTGACATTTTAGAGGAAATTGAGAAAACACTGCTGGAACACGAGATTTTTCAAATATTATCAATACTGGCCGTTTGTACCATTGAAATGTAAGTAAAACCACTGTAACGCCTTATTTTTCCAAGATTTTTCATTTCGCCTGACATTTTAGAGGAAATTGAGAAAACACTGCTGGAACACGAGATTTTTCAAATATTATCAATACTGGCCGTTTGTACCATTGAAATGTAAGTAAAACCACTGGAACGCCTTATTTTTCCAAGATTCTTCATTTCGCCTGATATTTTAAAGGAAATTGAGAAAACACTGCTGGAACACGAGATTTTTCAAATATTATCAATACTGGTCGTTTGTACCAATGAAATGTAAGTAAAACCACTGGAACGCTTTATTTTTCCAAGATTCTTGATTTCCCCTGATATTTTAGAAGAAATTGAGAAAACACTGCTGGAACACGAGATTTTTCAAATATTATCAATACTGGCCGTTTGTACCAATGAAATGTAAGTAAAACCACTGTAACGCCTTATTTTTCCAAGATTTTTCATTTCGCCTGACATTTTAGAGGAAATTGAGAAAACACTGCTGGAACACGAGATTTTTCAAATATTATCAATACTGGCCGTTTGTACCATTGAAATGTAAGTAAAACCACTGGAACGCCTTATTTTTCCAAGATTCTTCATTTCGCCTGATATTTTAAAGGAAATTGAGAAAACACTGCTGGAACACGAGATTTTTCAAATATTATCAATACTGGCCGTTTGTACCATTGAAATGTAAGTAAAACCACTGGAACGCTTTATTATCTCAAGATTTTTCATTTCGCCTGACATTTTAGAGGAAATTGAGAAAACACTGCTGGAACACGAGATTTTTCAAATATTATCAATACTGGCCGTTTTTACCATTGAAATGTAAGTAAAACCACTGGAACGCCTTATTTTTCCAAGATTTTTCATTTCGCCTGACATTTTAGAGGAAATTGAGAAAACACTGCTGGAACACGAGATTTTTCAAATATTATCAATACTGGCCGTTTGTACCAATGAAATGTAAGTAAAACCACTGTAACGCCTTATTTTTCCAAGATTTTTCATTTCGCCTGACATTTTAGAGGAAATTGAGAAAACACTGCTGGAACACGAGATTTTTCAAATATTATCAATACTGGCCGTTTGTACCAATGAAATGTAAGTAAAACCACTGTTACGCCTTATTTTTCCAAGATTCTTCATTTCGCCTGATATTTTAAAGGAAATTGAGAAAACAGTGCTGGAACACGAGATTTTTCAAATATTATCAATACTGGCCGTTTGTACCATTGAAATGTAAGTAAAACCACTGGAACGCTTTATTATCTCAAGATTTTTCATTTCGCCTGACATTTTAGAGGAAATTGAGAAAACACTGCTGGAACACGAGATTTTTCAAATACTATCAATACTGGCCCTTTGTACCAATGAAATGTAAGTAAAACCACTGGAACGCCTTATTTTTCCAAGATTTTTCATTTCGCCTGACATTTTAAAGGAAATTGAGAAAACACTGCTGGAACACGAGATTTTTCAAATATTATCAATACTGGCCGTTTGTACCATTGAAATGTAAGTAAAACCACTGGAACGCCTTATTTTTCCAAGATTTTTCATTTCGCCTTATATTTTAGAGGAAATTGAGAAAACACTGCTGGAACACGAGATTTTTCAAATATTATCAATACTGGCCGTTTGTACCAATGAAATGTAAGTAAAACCACTGTAACGCCTTATTTTTCCAAGATTTTTCATTTCGCCTGACATTTTAGAGGAAATTGAGAAAACACTGCTGGACCACGAGATTTTTCAAATATTCCCTATACTGGCCGTTTGTACCAATGAAATGTAAGTAAAACCACTGGAACGCCTTATTTTTCCAAGATTTTTCATTTCGCCTGACATTTTAGAGGAAATTGAGAAAACACTGCTGGACCACGAGATTTTTCAAATATTCCCGATACTGGCCGTTTGTACCAATGAAATGTAAGTAAAACCACTGGAACGCCTTATTTTTCCAAGATTCTTCATTTCGCCTGATATTTTAAAGGAAATTGAAAAAACACTGCTGGAACACGAGATTTTTCAAATACTATCAATACTGGCCCTTTGTACCAATGAAATGTAAGTAAAACCACTGGAACGCCTTATTTTTCCAAGATTTTTCATTTCGCCTGACATTTTAAAGGAAATTGAGAAAACACTGCTGGAACACGAGATTTTTCAAATATTATCAATACTGGCCGTTTGTACCATTGAAATGTAAGTAAAACAACTGGAACGCTTTATTATCTCAAGATTTTTCATTTCGCCTGACATTTTAGAGGAAATTGAGAAAACACTGCTGGAACACGAGATTTTTCAAATATTATCAATACTGGCCGTTTGTACCATTGAAATGTAAGTAAAACAACTGGAACGCTTTATTATCTCAAGATTTTTCATTTCGCCTGACATTTTAGAGGAAATTGAGAAAACACTGCTGGAACACGAGATTTTTCAAATATTATCAATACTGGCCGTTTGTACCAATGAAATGTAAGTAAAACCACTGGAACGCCTTATTTTTCCAAGATTTTTCATTTCGCCTGACATTTTAGAGGAAATTGAGAAAACACTGCTGGAACACGAGATTTTTCAAATATTATCAATACTGGCCGTTTGTACCATTGAAATGTAAGTAAAACCACTGGAACGCCTATTTTTCCAAGATTTTTCATTTCGCCTGACATTTTAGAGGAAATTGAGAAAACACTGCTGGAACACGAGATTTTTCAAATATTATCAATACTGGTCGTTTGTACCAATGAAATGTAAGTAAAACCACTGGAACGCCTTATTTTTCCAAGATTTTTCATTTCGCCTGACATTTTAGAGGAAATTGAAAAAACACTGCTGGAACGCGAGATTTTTCAAATATTATCAATACTGGCCGTTTGTACCAATGAAATGTAAGTAAAACCACTGGAACGCCTTATTTTTCCAAGATTTTTCATTTCGCCTGACATTTTAGAGGAAATTGAAAAAACACTGCTGGAACGCGAGATTTTTCAAATATTATCAATACTGGCCGTTTGTACCAATGAAATGTAAGTAAAACCACTGGAACGCCTTATTTTTCCAAGATTTTTCATTTCGCCTGACATTTTAGAGGAAATTGAGAAAACACTGCTGGAACACGAGATTTTTCAAATATTATCAATACTGGCCGTTTGTACCATTGAAATGTAAGTAAAACCACTGGAACGCCTAATTTTTCCAAGATTTTTCATTTCGCCTGACATTTTAGAGGAATTGAGAAAACACTGCTGGAACACGAGATTTTTCAAATATTATCAATACTGGTCGTTTGTACCAATGAAATGTAAGTAAAACCACTGGAACGCCTTATTTTTCCAAGATTTTTCATTTCGCCTGACATTTTAGAGGAAATTGAAAAAACACTGCTGGAACACGAGATTTTTCAAATACTATCAATACTGGCCCTTTGTACCAATGAAATGTAAGTAAAACCACTGGAACGCCTTATTTTTCCAAGATTTTTCATTTCGCCTGACATTTTAGAGGAAATTGAGAAAACACTGCTGGAACACGAGATTTTTCAAATATTATCAATACTGGCCGTTTGTACCATTGAAATGTAAGTAAAACCACTGGAACGCCTTATTTTTCCAAGATTTTTCATTTCGCCTTATATTTTAGAGGAAATTGAGAAAACACTGCTGGAACACGAGATTTTTCAAATATTATCAATACTGGCCGTTTGTACCAATGAAATGTAAGTAAAACCACTGTAACGCCTTATTTTTCCAAGATTTTTCATTTCGCCTGACATTTTAGAGGAAATTGAGAAAACACTGCTGGACCACGAGATTTTTCAAATATTCCCGATACTGGCCGTTTGTACCAATGAAATGTAAGTAAAACCACTGGAACGCCTTATTTTTCCAAGATTTTTCATTTCGCCTGACATTTTAGAGGAAATTGAGAAAACACTGCTGGAACACGAGATTTTTCAAATATTATCAATACTGGCCGTTTGTACCATTGAAATGTAAGTAAAACAACTGGAACGCTTTATTATCTCAAGATTTTTCATTTCGCCTGACATTTTAGAGGAAATTGAGAAAACACTGCTGGAACACGAGATTTTTCAAATATTATCAATACTGGCCGTTTGTACCAATGAAATGTAAGTAAAACCACTGGAACGCCTTATTTTTCCAAGATTTTCATTTCGCCTGACATTTTAGAGGAAATTGAGAAAACACTGCTGGAACACGAGATTTTTCAAATATTATCAATACTGGCCGTTTGTACCATTGAAATGTAAGTAAAACAACTGGAACGCTTTATTATCTCAAGATTTTTCATTTCGCCTGACATTTTAGAGGAAATTGAGAAAACACTGCTGGAACACGAGATTTTTCAAATATTATCAATACTGGCCGTTTGTACCAATGAAATGTAAGTAAAACCACTGGAACGCCTTATTTTTCCAAGATTTTTCATTTCGCCTGACATTTTAGAGGAAATTGAGAAAACACTGCTGGAACACGAGATTTTTCAAATATTATCAATACTGGCCGTTTGTACCATTGAAATGTAAGTAAAACCACTGGAACGCCTTATTTTTCCAAGATTTTTCATTTCGCCTGACATTTTAGAGGAAATTGAGAAAACACTGCTGGAACACGAGATTTTTCAAATATTATCAATACTGGTCGTTTGTACCAATGAAATGTAAGTAAAACCACTGGAACGCCTTATTTTTCCAAGATTTTTCATTTCGCCTGACATTTTAGAGGAAATTGAAAAAACACTGCTGGAACGCGAGATTTTTCAAATATTATCAATACTGGCCGTTTGTACCAATGAAATGTAAGTAAAACCACTGGAACGCCTTATTTTTCCAAGATTTTTCATTTCGCCTGACATTTTAGAGGAAATTGAAAAAACACTGCTGGAACGCGAGATTTTTCAAATATTATCAATACTGGCCGTTTGTACCAATGAAATGTAAGTAAAACCACTGGAACGCCTTATTTTTCCAAGATTTTTCATTTCGCCTGACATTTTAGAGGAAATTGAGAAAACACTGCTGGAACACGAGATTTTTCAAATATTATCAATACTGGTCGTTTGTACCAATGAAATGTAAGTAAAACAACTGGAACGCCTTATTTTTCCAAGATTTTTCATTTCGCCTGACATTTTACAGGAAATTGAAAAAACACTGCTGGAACACGAGATTTTTCAAATATTATCAATACTGGCCGTTTGTACCAATGAAATGTAAGTAAAACCACTGGAACGCCTTATTTTTCCAAGATTTTTCATTTCGCCTGACATTTTAGAGGAAATTGAAAAAACACTGCTGGAACACGAGATTTTTCAAATATTATCAATACTGGCCGTTTGTACCAATGAAATGTAAGTAAAGCCACTGGAACGCTTTATTATCTCAAGATTCTTCATTTCGCCTGATATTTTAGAGGAAATTGAGAAAACACTGTTGGAACACAAGATTTTTCAAATATTCTCGATACTGGCCGTTTGTACCATTGAAATGTAAGTAAAACCACTGGAACGCCTTATTTTTCCAAGATTTTTCATTTCGCCTTATATTTTAGGAGAAATTGAGAAAACACTGCTGGAACACGAGATTTTTCAAATATTATCAATACTGGCCGTTTGTACCAATGAAATGTAATTAAAACCACTGTAACGCCTTATTTTTCCAAGATTTTTCATTTCGCCTGATATTTTAAAGGAAATTGAGAAAACAGTGCTGGAACACGAGATTTTTCAAATATTTTCGATACTAGCCGTTTGTATCATTGAAATGTAAGTAAAACCAATGGGACGCCTTATTTTTCCAAAATTCTTCATTTCGCCTTATATTTTAGAGGAAATTGAGAAAACACTGCTGAACACGAGATTTTTCAAATATTCTCGATACTGGCCGTTTGTACCATTGAAATGTAAGTAAAACAAGTGGAACGCTTTATTATCTCAAGATTTTTCATTTCGCCTGACATTTTAGAGGAAATTGAGAAAACACTGCTGGAACACGAGATTTTTCAAATATTCTCGATACTGGCCGTTTGTACCAATGAAATGTAAGTAAAACCACTGGAACGCTTTATTATCTCAAGATTCTTCATTTCGCCTGATATTTTAGAGGAAATTGAGAAAACACTGCTGGAACACTAGATTTTTCAAATATTATCGATACTGGCCGTTTGTACCATTGAAATGTAAGTAAAACCACTGGAACGCCTTATTGTTCCAAGATTTTTCATTTCGCCTGATATTATAGAGGAAATTGAGAAAACAGTGCTGGAACACGAGATTTTTCAAATATTATCGATACTGGCCGTTTTACCATTGAAATGTAAGTAAAACCACTGGAACGCTTTATTTTATCAAGATTCTTCATTTCGCCTTATATTTTAGAGGAAATTGAGAAAACACTGCTGGAACACGAGATTTTTCAAATATTATCGATACTGGCCGTTTGTACCATTGAAATGTAAGTAAAACAACTGGGACGCCTTATTTTTCCAAGATTCTTCATTTCGCCTTATATTTTAGAGGAAATTGAGAAAACACTGCTGGAACACGAGATTTTTCAAATATTATCAATACTGGCCGTTTGTACCATTGAAATGTAAGTAAAACCACTGGAACGCCTTATTTTTCCAAGATTTTTCATTTCGCCTGACATTTTAGAGGAAATTGAAAAAACACTGCTGGAACACGAGATTTTTCAAATATTATCAATACTGGCCGTTTGTACCATTGAAATGTAAGTAAAACCACTGGAACGCTTTATTATCTCAAGATTTTTCATTTCGCCTGACATTTTAGAGGAAATTGAGAAAACACTGCTGGAACACGAGATTTTTCAAATATTATCAATACTGGCCGTTTTTACCATTGAAATGTAAGTAAAACCACTGGAACGCCTTATTTTTCCAAGATTTTTCATTTCGCCTTATATTTTAGAGGAAATTGAGAAAACACTGCTGGAACACGAGATTTTTCAAATATTATCAATACTGGCCGTTTGTACCAATGAAATGTAAGTAAAACCACTGTAACGCCTTATTTTTCCAAGATTTTTCATTTCGCCTGACATTTTAGAGGAAATTGAGAAAACACTGCTGGACCACGAGATTTTTCAAATATTCCCGATACTGGCCGTTTGTACCAATGAAATGTAAGTAAAACCACTGGAACGCCTTATTTTTCCAAGATTTTTCATTTCGCCTGACATTTTACAGGAAATTGAAAAAACACTGCTGGAACACGAGATTTTTCAAATATTATCAATACTGGCCGTTTGTACCAATGAAATGTAAGTAAAACCACTGGAACGCCTTATTTTTCCAAGATTTTTCATTTCGCCTGACATTTTAGAGGAAATTGAAAAAACACTGCTGGAACACGAGATTTTTCAAATATTATCAATACTGGCCCTTTGTACCAATGAAATGTAAGTAAAACCACTGGAACGCTTTATTATCTCAAGATTCTTCATTTCGCCTGATATTTTAGAGGAAATTGAGAAAACACTGTTGGAACACAAGATTTTTCAAATATTCTCGATACTGGCCGTTTGTACCATTGAAATGTAAGTAAAACCACTGGAACGCCTTATTTTTCCAAGATTTTTCATTTCGCCTTATATTTTAGAGGAAATTGAGAAAACACTGCTGGAACACGAGATTTTTCAAATATTATCAATACTGGCCGTTTGTACCAATGAAATGTAAGTAAAACCACTGTAACGCCTTATTTTTCCAAGATTTTTCATTTCGCCTGACATTTTAGAGGAAATTGGGAAAACACTGCTGGAACACGAGATTTTTCAAATATTATCAATACTGGTCGTTTGTACCAATGAAATGTAAGTAAAACCACTGGAACGCCTTATTTTTCCAAGATTTTTCATTTCGCCTGACATTTTAGAGGAAATTGAAAAAACACTGCTGGAACACGAGATTTTTCAAATATTATCAATACTGGCCGTTTGTACCATTGAAATGTAAGTAAAACCACTGGAACGCCTTATTTTTCCAAGATTTTTTATTTCGCCTGACATTTTAGAGGAAATTGAAAAAACACTGCTGGAACACGAGATTTTTCAAATATTATCAATACTGGTCGTTTGTACCAATGAAATGTAAGTAAAACCACTGGAACGCCTTATTTTTCCAAGATTTTTCATTTCGCCTGACATTTTAGAGGAAATTGAAAAAACACTGCTGGAACACGAGATTTTTCAAATATTATCAATACTGGTCGTTTGTACCAATGAAATGTAAGTAAAACCACTGGAACGCCTTATTTTTCCAAGATTTTTCATTTCGCCTGACATTTTAGAGGAAATTGAAAAAACACTGCTGGAACACGAGATTTTTCAAATATTATCAATACTGGCCGTTTGTACCATTGAAATGTAAGTAAAACCACTGGAACGCCTTATTTTTCCAAGATTTTTCATTTCGCCTGACATTTTAGAGGAAATTGAAAAAACACTGCTGGAACACGAGATTTTTCAAATATTATCAATACTGGTCGTTTGTACCAATGAAATGTAAGTAAAACCACTGGAATGCCTTATTTTTCCAAGATTTTTCATTTCGCCTGACATTTTACAGGAAATTGAAAAAACACTGCTGGAACACGAGATTTTTCAAATATTATCAATACTGGCCGTTTGTACCAATGAAATGTAAGTAAAACCACTGGAACGCCTTATTTTTCCAAGATTTTTCATTTCGCCTGACATTTTAGAGGAAATTGAAAAAACACTGCTGGAACACGAGATTTTTCAAATATTATCAATACTGGCCCTTTGTACCAATGAAATGTAAGTAAAACCACTGGAACGCTTTATTATCTCAAGATTCTTCATTTCGCCTGATATTTTAGAGGAAATTGAGAAAACACTGTTGGAACACAAGATTTTTCAAATATTCTCGATACTGGCCGTTTGTACCATTGAAATGTAAGTAAAACCACTGGAACGCCTTATTTTTCCAAGATTTTTCATTTCGCCTTATATTTTAGAGGAAATTGAGAAAACACTGCTGGAACACGAGATTTTTCAAATATTATCAATACTGGCCGTTTGTACCAATGAAATGTAAGTAAAACCACTGTAACGCCTTATTTTTCCAAGATTTTTCATTTTGCCTGACATTTTAGAGGAAATTGGGAAAACACTGCTGGAACACGAGATTTTTCAAATATTATCAATACTGGTCGTTTGTACCAATGAAATGTAAGTAAAACCACTGGAACGCCTTATTTTTCCAAGATTTTTCATTTCGCGTGACATTTTAGAGGAAATTGAAAAAACACTGCTGGAACACGAGATTTTTCAAATATTATCAATACTGGCCGTTTGTACCATTGAAATGTAAGTAAAACCACTGGAACGCCTTATTTTTCCAAGATTCTTCATTTCGCCTGATATTTTAAAGGAAATTGAGAAAACAGTGCTGGAACACGAGATTTTTCAAATATTCTCGATACTAGCCGTTTGTACCATTGAAATGTAAGTAAAACCACTGGGACGCCTTATTTTTCCAAGATTCTTCATTTCGCCTTATATTTTAGAGGAAATTGAGAAAACACTGCTGGAACACGAGATTTTTCAAATATTATCAATACTGGCCGTTTGTACCAATGAAATGTAAGTAAAACCACTGGAACGCCTTATTTTTCCAAGATTTTTCATTTCGCCTGACATTTTAGAGGAAATTGAGAAAACACTGCTGGAACACGAGATTTTTCAAATATTATCAATACTGGCCGTTTGTACCATTGAAATGTAAGTAAAACCACTGGAACGCCTTATTTTTCCAAGATTTTTCATTTCGCCTGACGTTTTAGAGGAAATTGGGAAAACACTGCTGGAACACGAGATTTTTCAAATATTATCAATACTGGTCGTTTGTACCAATGAAATGTAAGTAAAACCACTGGAACGCTTTATTATCTCAAGATTCTTCATTTCGCCTGATATTTTAGAGGAAATTGAGAAAACACTGTTGGAACACAAGATTTTTCAAATATTATCAATACTGGCCGTTTGTACCAATGAAATGTAAGTAAAACCACTGGAACGCCTTATTTTTCCAAGATTCTTCATTTCGCCTGATATTTTAAAGGAAATTGAGAAAACAGTGCTGGAACACGAGATTTTTCAAATATTCTCGATACTAGCCGTTTGTACCATTGAAATGTAAGTAAAACCACTGGGACGCCTTATTTTTCCAAGATTCTTCATTTCGCCTTATATTTTAGAGGAAATTGAGAAAACACTGCTGGAACACGAGATTTTTCAAATATTATCAATACTGGCCGTTTGTACCATTGAAATGTAAGTAAAACCACTGGAACGCCTTATTTTTCCAAGATTCTTCATTTCGCCTGATATTTTAAAGGAAATTGAGAAAACAGTGCTGGAACACGAGATTTTTCAAATATTCTCGATACTAGCCGTTTGTACCATTGAAATGTAAGTAAAACCACTGGGACGCCTTATTTTTCCAAGATTCTTCATTTCGCCTTATATTTTAGAGGAAATTGAGAAAACACTGCTGGAACACGAGATTTTTCAAATATTATCAATACTGGCCGTTTGTACCAATGAAATGTAAGTAAAACCACTGGAACGCCTTATTTTTCCAAGATTTTTCATTTCGCCTGACATTTTAGAGGAAATTGAGAAAACACTGTTGGAACACAAGATTTTTCAAATATTATCAATACTGGCCGTTTGTACCAATGAAATGTAAGTAAAACCACTGGAACGCCTTATTTTTCCAAGATTTTTCATTTCGCCTGACATTTTAGAGGAAATTGAAAAAACACCGCTGGAACACGAGATTTTTCAAATATTATCAATACTGGCCCTTTGTACCAATGAAATGTAAGTAAAACCACTGGAACGCTTTATTATCTCAAGATTCTTCATTTCGCCTGATATTTTAGAGGAAATTGAGAAAACACTGTTGGAACACAAGATTTTTCAAATATTCTCGATACTGGCCGTTTGTACCATTGAAATGTAAGTAAAACCACTGGAACGCCTTATTTTTCCAAGATTTTTCATTTCGCCTTATATTTTAGAGGAAATTGAGAAAACACTGCTGGAACACGAGATTTTTCAAATATTATCAATACTGGCCGTTTGTACCAATGAAATGTAAGTAAAACCACTGTAACGCCTTATTTTTCCAAGATTTTTCATTTCGCCTGACATTTTAGAGGAAATTGGGAAAACACTGCTGGAACACGAGATTTTTCAAATATTATCAATACTGGTCGTTTGTACCAATGAAATGTAAGTAAAACCACTGGAACACCTTATTTTTCCAAGATTTTTCATTTCGCCTGACATTTTAGAGGAAATTGAAAAAACACTGCTGGAACACGAGATTTTTCAAATATTATCAATACTGGCCGTTTGTACCATTGAAATGTAAGTAAAACCACTGGAACGCCTTATTTTTCCAAGATTCTTCATTTCGCCTGATATTTTAAAGGAAATTGAGAAAACAGTGCTGGAACACGAGATTTTTCAAATATTCTCGATACTAGCCGTTTGTACCATTGAAATGTAAGTAAAACCACTGGGACGCCTTATTTTTCCAAGATTCTTCATTTCGCCTTATATTTTAGAGGAAATTGAGAAAACACTGCTGGAACACGAGATTTTTCAAATATTATCAATACTGGCCGTTTGTACCAATGAAATGTAAGTAAAACCACTGGAACGCCTTATTTTTCCAAGATTTTTCATTTCGCCTGACATTTTAGAGGAAATTGAGAAAACACTGCTGGAACACGAGATTTTTCAAATATTATCAATACTGGCCGTTTGTACCATTGAAATGTAAGTAAAACCACTGGAACGCCTTATTTTTCCAAGATTTTTCATTTCGCCTGACGTTTTAGAGGAAATTGGGAAAACACTGCTGGAACACGAGATTTTTCAAATATTATCAATACTGGTCGTTTGTACCAATGAAATGTAAGTAAAACCACTGGAACGCCTTATTTTTCCAAGATTTTTCATTTCGCCTGACATTTTAGAGGAAATTGAAAAAACACTGCTGGAACGCGAGATTTTTCAAATATTATCAATACTGGCCGTTTGTACCAATGAAATGTAAGTAAAACCACTGGAACGCCTTATTTTTCCAAGATTTTTCATTTCGCCTGACGTTTTAGAGGAAATTGGGAAAACACTGCTGGAACACGAGATTTTTCAAATATTATCAATACTGGTCGTTTGTACCAATGAAATGTAAGTAAAACCACTGGAACGCCTTATTTTTCCAAGATTTTTCATTTCGCCTGACATTTTAGAGGAAATTGAGAAAACACTGCTGGAACACGAGATTTTTCAAATATTCCCGATACTGGCCGTTTGTACCAATGAAATGTAAGTAAAACCACTGGAACGCCTTATTTTTCCAAGATTTTTCATTTCGCCTGACATTTTACAGGAAATTGAAAAAACACTGCTGGAACACGAGATTTTTCAAATATTATCAATACTGGCCGTTTGTACCATTGAAATGTAAGTAAAACCACTGGAACGCCTTATTTTTCCAAGATTTTTCATTTCGCCTGACATTTTAGAGGAAATTGAGAAAACACTGCTGGAACACGAGATTTTTCAAATATTATCAATACTGGCCGTTTGTACCATTGAAATGTAAGTAAAACCACTGGAACGCTTTATTTTTCCAAGATTCTTGATTTCCCCTGATATTTTAGAAGAAATTGAGAAAACACTGCTGGAACACGAGATTTTTCAAATATTATCAATACTGGCCGTTTGTACCAATGAAATGTAAGTAAAACCACTGTAACGCCTTATTTTTCCAAGATTTTTCATTTCGCCTGACATTTTAGAGGAAATTGAGAAAACACTGCTGGAACACGAGATTTTTCAAATATTATCAATACTGGCCGTTTGTACCATTGAAATGTAAGTAAAACCACTGGAACGCCTTATTTTTCCAAGATTCTTCATTTCGCCTGATATTTTAAAGGAAATTGAGAAAACACTGCTGGAACACGAGATTTTTCAAATATTATCAATACTGGCCGTTTGTACCATTGAAATGTAAGTAAAACCACTGGAACGCTTTATTATCTCAAGATTTTTCATTTCGCCTGACATTTTAGAGGAAATTGAGAAAACACTGCTGGAACACGAGATTTTTCAAATATTATCAATACTGGCCGTTTTTACCATTGAAATGTAAGTAAAACCACTGGAACGCCTTATTTTTCCAAGATTTTTCATTTCGCCTGACATTTTAGAGGAAATTGAGAAAACACTGCTGGAACACGAGATTTTTCAAATATTATCAATACTGGCCGTTTGTACCAATGAAATGTAAGTAAAACCACTGTAACGCCTTATTTTTCCAAGATTTTTCATTTCGCCTGACATTTTAGAGGAAATTGAGAAAACACTGCTGGAACACGAGATTTTTCAAATATTATCAATACTGGCCGTTTGTACCAATGAAATGTAAGTAAAACCACTGTTACGCCTTATTTTTCCAAGATTCTTCATTTCGCCTGATATTTTAAAGGAAATTGAGAAAACACTGCTGGAACACGAGATTTTTCAAATATTATCAATACTGGCCGTTTGTACCATTGAAATGTAAGTAAAACCACTGGAACGCTTTATTATCTCAAGATTTTTCATTTCGCCTGTCATTTTAGAGGAAATTGAGAAAACACTGCTGGAACACGAGATTTTTCAAATATTATCAATACTGGCCGTTTTTACCAATGAAATGTAAGTAAAACCACTGGAACGCCTTATTTTTCCAAGATTTTTCATTTCGCCTGACATTTTAGAGGAAATTGAAAAAACACTGCTGGAACACGAGATTTTTCAAATACTATCAATACTGGCCCTTTGTACCAATGAAATGTAAGTAAAACCACTGGAACGCCTTATTTTTCCAAGATTTTTCATTTCGCCTGACATTTTAGAGGAAATTGAGAAAACACTGCTGGAACACGAGATTTTTCAAATATTATCAATACTGGCCGTTTGTACCATTGAAATGTAAGTAAAACCACTGGAACGCCTTATTTTTCCAAGATTTTTCATTTCGCCTGACATTTTAGAGGAAATTGAGAAAACACTGCTGGACCACGAGATTTTTCAAATATTCCCGATACTGGCCGTTTGTACCAATGAAATGTATGTAAAACCACTGGAACGCCTTATTTTTCCAAGATTTTTCATTTCGCCTGACATTTTACAGGAAATTGAAAAAACACTGCTGGAACACGAGATTTTTCAAATATTATCAATACTGGCCGTTTGTACCAATGAAATGTAAGTAAAACCACTGGAACGCCTTATTTTTCCAAGATTTTTCATTTCGCCTGACATTTTAGAGGAAATTGAAAAAACACTGCTGGAACACGAGATTTTTCAAATATTATCAATACTGGCCCTTTGTACCAATGAAATGTAAGTAAAACCACTGGAACGCTTTATTATCTCAAGATTCTTCATTTCGCCTGATATTTTAGAGGAAATTGAGAAAACACTGTTGGAACACAAGATTTTTCAAATATTCTCGATACTGGCCGTTTGTTCCATTGAAATGTAAGTAGAACCACTGGAACGCCTTATTTTTCCAAGATTTTTCATTTCGCCTTATATTTTAGAGGAAATTGAGAAAACACTGCTGGAACACGAGATTTTTCAAATATTATCAATACTGGCCGTTTGTATCATTGAAATGTAAGTAAAACCACTGGAACGCCTTATTTTTCCAAGATTTTTCATTTCGCCTGACATTTTAGAGGAAATTGAGAAAACACTGCCGGAACACGAGATTTTTCAAATATTATCAATACTGGCCGTTTGTACCATTGAAATGTAAGTAAAACCACTGGAACGCCTTATTTTTCCAAGATTTTTCATTTCGCCTTATATTTTAGAGGAAATTGAGAAAACACTGCTGGAACACGAGATTTTTCAAATATTATCAATACTGGCCGTTTGTACCAATGAAATGTAAGTAAAACCACTGTAACGCCTTATTTTTCCAAGATTTTTCATTTCGCCTGACATTTTAGAGGAAATTGAAAAAACACTGCTGGAACACGAGATTTTTCAAATATTATCAATACTGGTCGTTTGTACCAATGAAATGTAAGTAAAACCACTGGAACGCCTTATTTTTCCAAGATTTTTCATTTCGCCTGACATTTTAGAGGAAATTGAAAAAACACTGCTGGAACACGAGATTTTTCAAATATTATCAATACTGGCCGTTTGTACCAATGAAATGTAAGTAAAACCACTGGAACGCTTTATTATCTCAAGATTTTTCATTTCGCCTGACATTTTAGAGGAAATTGAGAAAACACTGCTGGAACACGAGATTTTTCAAATATTATCAATACTGGCCGTTTGTACCAATGAAATGTAAGTAAAACCACTGGAACGCCTTATTTTTCCAAGATTCTTCATTTCGCCTGATATTTTAAAGGAAATTGAGAAAACAGTGCTGGAACACGAGATTTTTCAAATATTCTCGATACTAGCCGTTTGTACCATTGAAATGTAAGTAAAACCACTGGGACGCCTTATTTTTCCAAGATTCTTCATTTCGCCTTATATTTTAGATGAAATTGAGAAAACAGTGCTGGAACACGAGATTTTTCAAATATTATCAATACTGGCCGTTTGTACCAATGAAATGTAAGTAAAACCACTGGAACGCCTTATTTTTTCAAGATTTTTCATTTCGCCTGACATTTTAGAGGAAATTGAGAAAACACTGCTGGAACACGAGATTTTTCAAATATTATCAATACTGGCCGTTTGTACCATTGAAATGTAAGTAAAACCACTGGAACGCCTTATTTTTCCAAGATTTTTCATTTCGACTGACGTTTTAGAGGAAATTGGGAAAACACTGCTGGAACACGAGATTTTTCAAATATTATCAATACTGGTCGTTTGTACCAATGAAATGTAAGTAAAACCACTGGAACGCCTTATTTTTCCAAGATTTTTCATTTCGCCTGACATTTTAGAGGAAATTGAAAAAACACTGCTGGAACGCGAGATTTTTCAAATATTATCAATACTGGCCGTTTGTACCAATGAAATGTAAGTAAAACCACTGGAACGCCTTATTTTTCCAAGATTTTTCATTTCGCCTGACGTTTTAGAGGAAATTGGGAAAACACTGCTGGAACACGAGATTTTTCAAATATTATCAATACTGGTCGTTTGTACCAATGAAATGTAAGTAAAACCACTGGAACGCCTTATTTTTCCAAGATTTTTCATTTCGCCTGACATTTTAGAGGAAATTGAGAAAACACTGCTGGAACACGAGATTTTTCAAATATTCCCGATACTGGCCGTTTGTACCAATGAAATGTAAGTAAAACCACTGGAACGCCTTATTTTTCCAAGATTTTTCATTTCGCCTGACATTTTACAGGAAATTGAAAAAACACTGCTGGAACACGAGATTTTTCAAATATTATCAATACTGGCCGTTTGTACCATTGAAATGTAAGTAAAACCACTGGAACGCCTTATTTTTCCAAGATTTTTCATTTCGCCTGACATTTTAGAGGAAATTGAGAAAACACTGCCGGAACACGAGATTTTTCAAATATTATCAATACTGGCCGTTTGTACCATTGAAATGTAAGTAAAACCACTGGAACGCTTTATTTTTCCAAGATTCTTGATTTCCCCTGATATTTTAGAAGAAATTGAGAAAACACTGCTGGAACACGAGATTTTTCAAATATTATCAATACTGGCCGTTTGTACCAATGAAATGTAAGTAAAACCACTGTAACGCCTTATTTTTCCAAGATTTTTCATTTCGCCTGACATTTTAGAGGAAATTGAGAAAACACTGCTGGAACACGAGATTTTTCAAATATTATCAATACTGGCCGTTTGTACCATTGAATGTAAGTAAAACCACTGGAACGCCTTATTTTTCCAAGATTCTTCATTTCGCCTGACATTTTACAGGAAATTGAAAAAACACTGCTGGAACACGAGATTTTTCAAATATTATCAATACTGGCCGTTTTTACCATTGAAATGTAAGTAAAACCACTGGAACGCCTTATTTTTCCAAGATTTTTCATTTCGCCTGACATTTTAGAGGAAATTGAGAAAACACTGCTGGAACACGAGATTTTTCAAATATTCCCGATACTGGCCGTTTGTACCAATGAAATGTAAGTAAAACCACTGGAACGCCTTATTTTTCCAAGATTTTTCATTTCGCCTGACATTTTAGAGGAAATTGAGAAAACACTGCTGGAACACGAGATTTTTCAAATATTCCCGATACTGGCCGTTTGTACCAATGAAATGTAAGTAAAACCACTGGAACGCCTTATTTTTCCAAGATTTTTCATTTCGCCTGACATTTTACAGGAAATTGAAAAAACACTGCTGGAACACGAGATTTTTCAAATATTATCAATACTGGCCGTTTGTACCATTGAAATGTAAGTAAAACCACTGGAACGCCTTATTTTTCCAAGATTTTTCATTTCGCCTGACATTTTAGAGGAAATTGAGAAAACACTGCCGGAACACGAGATTTTTCAAATATTATCAATACTGGCCGTTTGTACCATTGAAATGTAAGTAAAACCACTGGAACGCTTTATTTTTCCAAGATTCTTGATTTCCCCTGATATTTTAGAAGAAATTGAGAAAACACTGCTGGAACACGAGATTTTTCAAATATTATCAATACTGGCCGTTTGTACCAATGAAATGTAAGTAAAACCACTGTAACGCCTTATTTTTCCAAGATTTTTCATTTCGCCTGACATTTTAGAGGAAATTGAGAAAACACTGCTGGAACACGAGATTTTTCAAATATTATCAATACTGGCCGTTTGTACCATTGAATGTAAGTAAAACCACTGGAACGCCTTATTTTTCCAAGATTCTTCATTTCGCCTGACATTTTACAGGAAATTGAAAAAACACTGCTGGAACACGAGATTTTTCAAATATTATCAATACTGGCCGTTTTTACCATTGAAATGTAAGTAAAACCACTGGAACGCTTTATTATCTCAAGATTTTTCATTTCGCCTGACATTTTAGAGGAAATTGAGAAAACACTGCTGGAACACGAGATTTTTCAAATATTCCCGATACTGGCCGTTTGTACCAATGAAATGTAAGTAAAACCACTGGAACGCCTTATTTTTCCAAGATTTTTCATTTCGCCTGACATTTTACAGGAAATTGAAAAAACACTGCTGGAACACGAGATTTTTCAAATATTATCAATACTGGCCGTTTTTACCATTGAAATGTAAGTAAAACCACTGGAACGCCTTATTTTTCCAAGATTTTTCATTTCGCCTGACATTTTAGAGGAAATTGAGAAAACACTGCTGGAACACGAGATTTTTCAAATATTATCAATACTGGCCGTTTGTACCAATGAAATGTAAGTAAAACCACTGTAACGCCTTATTTTTCCAAGATTCTTGATTTCCCCTGATATTTTAGAAGAAATTGAGAAAACACTGCTGGAACACGAGATTTTTCAAATATTATCAATACTGGCCGTTTGTACCATTGAAATGTAAGTAAAACCACTGGAACGCCTTATTTTTCCAAGATTTTTCATTTCGCCTGACATTTTAGAGGAAATTGAGAAAACACTGCCGGAACACGAGATTTTTCAAATATTATCAATACTGGCCGTTTTTACCATTGAAATGTAAGTAAAACCACTGGAACGCCTTATTTTTCCAAGATTTTTCATTTCGCCTGACATTTTAGAGGAAATTGAGAAAACACTGCTGGAACACGAGATTTTTCAAATATTATCAATACTGGCCGTTTGTACCAATGAAATGTAAGTAAAACCACTGGAACGCCTTATTTTTCCAAGATTTTTCATTTCGCCTGACATTTTAGAGGAAATTGAGAAAACACTGCTGGAACACGAGATTTTTCAAATATTCCCGATACTGGCCGTTTGTACCAATGAAATGTAAGTAAAACCACTGGAACGCCTTATTTTTCCAAGATTTTTCATTTCGCCTGACATTTTACAGGAAATTGAAAAAACACTGCTGGAACACGAGATTTTTCAAATATTATCAATACTGGCCGTTTGTACCATTGAAATGTAAGTAAAACCACTGGAACGCCTTATTTTTCCAAGATTTTTCATTTCGCCTGACATTTTAGAGGAAATTGAGAAAACACTGCCGGAACACGAGATTTTTCAAATATTATCAATACTGGCCGTTTGTACCATTGAAATGTAAGTAAAACCACTGGAACGCTTTATTTTTCCAAGATTCTTGATTTCCCCTGATATTTTAGAAGAAATTGAGAAAACACTGCTGGAACACGAGATTTTTCAAATATTATCAATACTGGCCGTTTGTACCAATGAAATGTAAGTAAAACCACTGTAACGCCTTATTTTTCCAAGATTTTTCATTTCGCCTGACATTTTAGAGGAAATTGAGAAAACACTGCTGGAACACGAGATTTTTCAAATATTATCAATACTGGCCGTTTGTACCATTGAAATGTAAGTAAAACCACTGGAACGCCTTATTTTTCCAAGATTCTTCATTTCGCCTGATATTTTAAAGGAAATTGAGAAAACACTGCTGGAACACGAGATTTTTCAAATATCAATACTGGCCGTTTGTACCAATAAAATGTAAGTAAAACCACTGTTACGCCTTATTTTTCCAAGATTCTTCATTTCGCCTTATATTTTAAAGGAAATTGAGAAAACACTGCTGGAACACGAGATTTTTCAAATATCAATACTGGCCGTTTGTACCATTGAAATGTAAGTAAAACCACTGGAACGCTTTATTATCTCAAGATTTTTCATTTCGCCTGACATTTTAGAGGAAATTGAGAAAACACTGCTGGAACACGAGATTTTTCAAATATTATCAATACTGGCCGTTTTTACCATTGAAATGTAAGTAAAACCACTGGAACGCCTTATTTTTCCAAGATTTTTCATTTCGCCTGACATTTTAGAGGAAATTGAGAAAACACTGCTGGAACACGAGATTTTTCAAATATTATCAATACTGGCCGTTTGTACCAATGAAATGTAAGTAAAACCACTGTAACGCCTTATTTTTCCAAGATTTTTCATTTCGCCTGACATTTTAGAGGAAATTGAGAAAACACTGCTGGAACACGAGATTTTTCAAATATTATCAATACTGGCCGTTTGTACCAATAAAATGTAAGTAAAACCACTGTTACGCCTTATTTTTCCAAGATTCTTCATTTCGCCTGATATTTTAAAGGAAATTGAGAAAACACTGCTGGAACACGAGATTTTTCAAATATTATCAATACTGGCCGTTTGTAGCATTGAAATGTAAGTAAAACCACTGGAACGCCTTATTTTTCCAAGATTTTTCATTTCGCCTGACATTTTAGAGGAAATTGAAAAAACACTGCTGGAACACGAGATTTTTCAAATATTATCAATACTGGCCGTTTTTACCATTGAAATGTAAGTAAAACCACTGGAACGCCTTATTTTTCCAAGATTTTTCATTTCGCCTGACATTTTAGAGGAAATTGAAAAAACACTGCTGGAACACGAGATTTTTCAAATACTATCAATACTGGCCCTTTGTACCAATGAAATGTAAGTAAAACCACTGGAACGCCTTATTTTTCCAAGATTTTTCATTTCGCCTGACATTTTAGAGGAAATTGAGAAAACACTGCTGGAACACGAGATTTTTCAAAAATTATCAATACTGGCCGTTTGTACCATTGAAATGTAAGTAAAACCACTGGAACGCCTTATTTTTCCAAGATTTTTCATTTCGCCTTATATTTTAGAGGAAATTGAGAAAACACTGCTGGAACACGAGATTTTTCAAATATTATCAATACTGGCCGTTTGTACCAATAAAATGTAAGTAAAACCACTGTAACGCCTTATTTTTCCAAGATTTTTCATTTCGCCTGACATTTTAGAGGAAATTGAGAAAACACTGCTGGACCACGAGATTTTTCAAATATTCCCGATACTGGCCGTTTGTACCAATGAAATGTAAGTAAAACCACTGGAACGCCTTATTTTTCCAAGATTTTTCATTTCGCCTGACATTTTACAGGAAATTGAAAAAACACTGCTGGAACACGAGATTTTTCAAATATTATCAATACTGGCCGTTTGTACCAATGAAATGTAAGTAAAACCACTGGAACGCCTTATTTTTTCAAGATTTTTCATTTCGCCTGACATTTTAGAGGAAATTGAAAAAACACTGCTGGAACACGAGATTTTTCAAATATTATCAATACTGGCCCTTTGTACCAATGAAATGTAAGTAAAACCACTGGAACGCTTTATTATCTCAAGATTCTTCATTTCGCCTGATATTTTAGAGGAAATTGAGAAAACACTGTTGGAACACAAGATTTTTCAAATATTCTCGATACTGGCCGTTTGTACCATTGAAATGTAAGTAAAACCACTGGAACGCCTTATTTTTCCAAGATTTTTCATTTCGCCTTATATTTTAGAGGAAATTGAGAAAACACTGCTGGAACACGAGATTTTTCAAATATTATCAATACTGGCCGTTTGTACCAATGAAATGTAAGTAAAACCACTGTAACGCCTTATTTTTCCAAGATTTTTCATTTCGCCTGACATTTTAGAGGAAATTGGGAAAACACTGCTGGAACACGAGATTTTTCAAATATTATCAATACTGGTCGTTTGTACCAATGAAATGTAAGTAAAACCACTGGAACGCCTTATTTTTCCAACATTTTTCATTTCGCCTGACATTTTACAGGAAATTGAAAAAACACTGCTGGAACACGAGATTTTTCAAATATTATCAATACTGGCCGTTTGTACCATTGAAATGTAAGTAAAACCGCTGAAACGCCTTATTTTTCCAAGATTTTTCATTTCGCCTTATATTTTAGAGGAAATTGAGAAAACACTGCTGGAACACGAGATTTTTCAAATATTATCAATACTGGCCGTTTGTACCAATGAAATGTAAGTAAAACCACTGTAACGCCTTATTTTTCCAAGATTTTTCATTTCGCCTGACATTTTAGAGGAAATTGAGAAAACACTGCTGGACCACGAGATTTTTCAAATATTCCCGATACTGGCCGTTTGTACCAATGAAATGTAAGTAAAACCACTGGAACGCCTTATTTTTCCAAGATTTTTCATTTCGCCTGACATTTTACAGGAAATTGAAAAAACACTGCTGGAACACGAGATTTTTCAAATATTATCAATACTGGCCGTTTGTACCAATGAAATGTAAGTAAAACCACTGTAACGCCTTATTTTTCCAAGATTTTTCATTTCGCCTGACATTTTAGAGGAAATTGAAAAAACACTGCTGGAACACGAGATTTTTCAAATATTATCTATCAATACTGGCCCTTTGTACCAATGAAATGTAAGTAAAACCACTGGAACGCTTTATTATCTCAAGATTCTTCATTTCGCCTGATATTTTAGAGGAAATTGAGAAAACACTGTTGGAACACAAGATTTTTCAAATATTCTCGATACTGGCCGTTTGTACCATTGAAATGTAAGTAAAACCACTGGAACGCCTTATTTTTCCAAGATTTTTCATTTCGCCTTATATTTTAGAGGAAATTGAGAAAACACTGCTGGAACACGAGATTTTTCAAATATTATCAATACTGGCCGTTTGTACCAATGAAATGTAAGTAAAACCACTGTAACGCCTTATTTTTCCAAGATTTTTCATTTCGCCTGACATTTTAGAGGAAATTGGGAAAACACTGCTGGAACACGAGATTTTTCAAATATTATCAATACTGGCCGTTTGTACCAATGAAATGTAAGTAAAACCACTGGAACGCCTTATTTTTCCAACATTTTTCATTTCGCCTGACATTTTACAGGAAATTGAAAAAACACTGCTGGAACACGAGATTTTTCAAATATTATCAATACTGGCCGTTTGTACCATTGAAATGTAAGTAAAACCACTGGAACGCCTTATTTTTCCAAGATTTTTCATTTCGCCTGACATTTTAGAGGAAATTGAGAAAACACTGCCGGAACACGAGATTTTTCAAATATTATCAATACTGGCCGTTTGTACCATTGAAATGTAAGTAAAACCACTGGAACGCTTTATTTTTCCAAGATTCTTGATTTCCCCTGATATTTTAGAAGAAATTGAGAAAACACTGCTGGAACACGAGATTTTTCAAATATTATCAATACTGGCCGTTTGTACCATTGAAATGTAAGTAAAACCACTGGAACGCTTTATTATCTCAAGATTTTTCATTTCGCCTGACATTTTAGAGGAAATTGAGAAAACACTGCTGGAACACGAGATTTTTCAAATATTATCAATACTGGCCGTTTTTACCATTGAAATGTAAGTAAAACCACTGGAACGCCTTATTTTTCCAAGATTTTTCATTTCGCCTGACATTTTAGAGGAAATTGAGAAAACACTGCTGGAACACGAGATTTTTCAAATATTATCAATACTGGCCGTTTGTACCAATGAAATGTAAGTAAAACCACTGTAACGCCTTATTTTTCCAAGATTTTTCATTTCGCCTGACATTTTAGAGGAAATTGAGAAAACACTGCTGGAACACGAGATTTTTCAAATATTATCAATACTGGCCGTTTGTACCAATGAAATGTAAGTAAAACCACTGTTACGCCTTATTTTTCCAAGATTCTTCATTTCGCCTGATATTTTAAAGGAAATTGAGAAAACACTGCTGGAACACGAGATTTTTCAAATATTATCAATACTGGCCGTTTGTACCATTGAAATGTAAGTAAAACCACTGGAACGCTTTATTATCTCAAGATTTTTCATTTCGCCTGACATTTTAGAGGAAATTGAGAAAACACTGCTGGAACACGAGATTTTTCAAATATTATCAATACTGGCCGTTTTTACCATTGAAATGTAAGTAAAACCACTGGAACGCCTTATTTTTCCAAGATTTTTCATTTCGCCTGACATTTTAGAGGAAATTGAAAAAACACTGCTGGAACACGAGATTTTTCAAATACTATCAATACTGGCCCTTTGTACCAATGAAATGTAAGTAAAACCACTGGAACGCCTTATTTTTCCAAGATTTTTCATTTCGCCTGACATTTTAGAGGAAATTGAGAAAACACTGCTGGAACACGAGATTTTTCAAATATTATCAATACTGGCCGTTTGTACCAATGAAATGTAAGTAAAACCACTGTAACGCCTTATTTTTCCAAGATTTTTCATTTCGCCTGACATTTTAGAGGAAATTGGGAAAACACTGCTGGAACACGAGATTTTTCAAATATTATCAATACTGGTCGTTTGTACCAATGAAATGTAAGTAAAACCACTGGAACGCCTTATTTTTCCAAGATTTTTCATTTCGCCTGACATTTTAGAGGAAATTGAAAAAACACTGCTGGAACACGAGATTTTTCAAATATTATCAATACTGGTCGTTTGTACCAATGAAATGTAAGTAAAACCACTGGAACGCCTTATTTTTCCAAGATTTTTCATTTCGCCTGACATTTTAGAGGAAATTGAAAAAACACTGCTGGAACGCGAGATTTTTCAAATATTATCAATACTGGCCGTTTGTACCAATGAAATGTAAGTAAAACCACTGGAACGCCTTATTTTTCCAAGATTTTTCATTTCGCCTGACGTTTTAGAGGAAATTGGGAAAACACTGCTGGAACACGAGATTTTTCAAATATTATCAATACTGGTCGTTTGTACCAATGAAATGTAAGTAAAACCACTGGAACGCCTTATTTTTCCAAGATTTTTCATTTCGCCTGACATTTTAGAGGAAATTGAGAAAACACTGCTGGAACACGAGATTTTTCAAATATTCCCGATACTGGCCGTTTGTACCAATGAAATGTAAGTAAAACCACTGGAACGCCTTATTTTTCCAAGATTTTTCATTTCGCCTGACATTTTACAGGAAATTGAAAAAACACTGCTGGAACACGAGATTTTTCAAATATTATCAATACTGGCCGTTTGTACCATTGAAATGTAAGTAAAACCACTGGAACGCCTTATTTTTCCAAGATTTTTCATTTCGCCTGACATTTTAGAGGAAATTGAGAAAACACTGCCGGAACACGAGATTTTTCAAATATTATCAATACTGGCCGTTTGTACCATTGAAATGTAAGTAAAACCACTGGAACGCTTTATTTTTCCAAGATTCTTGATTTCCCCTGATATTTTAGAAGAAATTGAGAAAACACTGCTGGAACACGAGATTTTTCAAATATTATCAATACTGGCCGTTTGTACCAATGAAATGTAAGTAAAACCACTGTAACGCCTTATTTTTCCAAGATTTTTCATTTCGCCTGACATTTTAGAGGAAATTGAGAAAACACTGCTGGAACACGAGATTTTTCAAATATTATCAATACTGGCCGTTTGTACCATTGAATGTAAGTAAAACCACTGGAACGCTTTATTATCTCAAGATTCTTCATTTCGCCTGATATTTTAGAGGAAATTGAGAAAACACTGTTGGAACACAAGATTTTTCAAATATTCTCGATACTGGCCGTTTGTTCCATTGAAATGTAAGTAGAACCACTGGAACGCCTTATTTTTCCAAGATTTTTCATTTCGCCTTATATTTTAGAGGAAATTGAGAAAACACTGCTGGAACACGAGATTTTTCAAATATTATCAATACTGGCCGTTTGTACCAATGAAATGTAAGTAAAACCACTGTAACGCCTTATTTTTCCAAGATTTTTCATTTCGCCTGACATTTTAGAGGAAATTGGGAAAACACTGCTGGAACACGAGATTTTTCAAATATTATCAATACTGGTCGTTTGTACCAATGAAATGTAAGTAAAACCACTGGAACGCCTTATTTTTCCAAGATTTTTCATTTCGCCTGACATTTTAGAGGAAATTGAAAAAACACTGCTGGAACACGAGATTTTTCAAATATTATCAATACTGGCCGTTTGTACCATTGAAATGTAAGTAAAACCACTGGAACGCCTTATTTTTCCAAGATTTTTCATTTCGCCTGACATTTTAGAGGAAATTGAAAAAACACTGCTGGAACACGAGATTTTTCAAATATTATCAATACTGGTCGTTTGTACCAATGAAATGTAAGTAAAACCACTGGAACGCCTTATTTTTCCAAGATTTTTCATTTCGCCTGACATTTTAGAGGAAATTGAAAAAACACTGCTGGAACACGAGATTTTTCAAATATTATCAATACTGGCCGTTTGTACCAATGAAATGTAAGTAAAACCACTGGAACGCTTTATTATCTCAAGATTTTTCATTTCGCCTGACATTTTAGAGGAAATTGAGAAAACACTGCTGGAACACGAGATTTTTCAAATATTATCAATACTGGCCGTTTGTACCAATGAAATGTAAGTAAAACCACTGGAACGCCTTATTTTTCCAAGATTCTTCATTTCGCCTGATATTTTAAAGGAAATTGAGAAAACAGTGCTGGAACACGAGATTTTTCAAATATTCTCGATACTAGCCGTTTGTACCATTGTAATGTAAGTAAAACCACTGGGACGCCTTATTTTTCCAAGATTCTTCATTTCGCCTTATATTTTAGATGAAATTGAGAAAACAGTGCTGGAACACGAGATTTTTCAAATATTATCAATACTGGCCGTTTGTACCAATGAAATGTAAGTAAAACCACTGGAACGCCTTATTTTTCCAAGATTTTTCATTTCGCCTGACATTTTAGAGGAAATTGAGAAAACACTGCCGGAACACGAGATTTTTCAAATATTATCAATACTGGCCGTTTGTACCATTGAAATGTAAGTAAAACCACTGGAACGCTTTATTTTTCCAAGATTCTTGATTTCCCCTGATATTTTAGAAGAAATTGAGAAAACACTGCTGGAACACGAGATTTTTCAAATATTATCAATACTGGCCGTTTGTACCATTGAAATGTAAGTAAAACCACTGGAACGCTTTATTATCTCAAGATTTTTCATTTCGCCTGACATTTTAGAGGAAATTGAGAAAACACTGCTGGAACACGAGATTTTTCAAATATTATCAATACTGGCCGTTTTTACCATTGAAATGTAAGTAAAACCACTGGAACGCCTTATTTTTCCAAGATTTTTCATTTCGCCTGACATTTTAGAGGAAATTGAGAAAACACTGCTGGAACACGAGATTTTTCAAATATTATCAATACTGGCCGTTTGTACCAATGAAATGTAAGTAAAACCACTGTAACGCCTTATTTTTCCAAGATTTTTCATTTCGCCTGACATTTTAGAGGAAATTGAGAAACACTGCTGGAACACGAGATTTTTCAAATATTATCAATACTGGCCGTTTGTACCAATGAAATGTAAGTAAAACCACTGGAACGCCTTATTTTTCCAAGATTTTTCATTTCGCCTGACATTTTACAGGAAATTGAAAAAACACTGCTGGAACACGAGATTTTTCAAATATTATCAATACTGGCCGTTTGTACCAATGAAATGTAAGTAAAACCACTGTAACGCCTTATTTTTCCAAGATTTTTCATTTCGCCTGACATTTTAGAGGAAATTGAAAAAACACTGCTGGAACA
>CAXAQU010000257.1:0-23218 GCA_963971155.1 Anthrax anthrax
AAATGTGGCTTTTTGGGACATATTTCTTCAGAATGTAAAAAACCTAAGCGCGAGTATGGATCTTGTTTCAATTGTGGTGCTACTGATCATATAGCAACAAATTGCCCGGGAAGTAAAAATAAGATGACAATGGTAGAAACACGAGACTCAATCAATAATATTGGAATACAATTTCCTGAATTTGTTGAAAAGGTAGGAATATATCAAAAAAATTCAGAAGGTAAGATGAAAGAACAACAATTATATGCAATAATTGACACAGGTAGTGCTATATCCATTATAAAAGAAAAATACATAAATAATTACGATATTAATGTGAATATTTTACCACTTGAGATTTTTGGAATCAATAATTCAAAATTAATAATAAACGGTATATTTACAGGTTGGTTAAGAATTTTTGACAATTTTAAATATGTAAGATCATATGTCGTAGATAATAATACTATGCAATCACATATAATAATCGGTAGAATCTTTTTAATACATTAAATATTAAGTTGATGGTAAAAGAAAGAATTGTTAATGATAATTTAAATAATAATAATAATAGTAATGAGACAATCAATAATTGTGAAATGTTTGAAAAACAATTATTAAATATTAGTATAGATCAAGTTAATGTAACAGATAAAATCGAATTTCAAGATAATTTAAATTTTTGTTTAAGGAAAAAAATAATTGAACTTTATAATAACTATGTACAGATTCTGAGTCAGACTACCGAACCAAAATTAAGTGCGAAATGAAAATAGTTTTAAATCGCGAAGAATATATTAACTCAAAATGTAGACGTCTTTCATTCGCGGAAAGAGATTCGCTTAAGCAGCTTCTCGATGAATTGTTACAAAAGAAAATTATTCGACCAAGTAATTCACCTCTTTGCTCACCAATTGTTCTTGTGAAAAAGAAAAATAAAGACCAGTATCGACTTTGTATTGACTACAGTTCTCTAAATTAATTGACTGTAAGAGACAATTATCCGCTTCCCTTTATTGAAGATTTAGTAGATAAACTTGGTGAAAGAAAATGGTTTACCTTACTTGATTTAAAAAGTGGATTCCATCATGTGGTAATGAATGAAGATTCTGTCAAATATACCAGTTTCATTACTCCATTGGGCCAATTTGAATACGTGAAGATGCCCTTTGGATTAAAAAATGCCCCCTCTGTGTTTCAGAGATATGTTGAAAATATTTTTAAGTCTCTCATTGATGAGGGCAAAATTACCATTTTCATTGACGATTTATTGATATCGACGGTTACATTGGATGAACATATAAAAGTATTGAATGAGGTATTACAAACGATGGCTTCGAATCTTCTTGAACTTAATCTGTCAAAATGTAAATTCTTGATGAATGAAATAGATAACTTTGGTTATACCATAAATGATAAAGGAATAAAACCAAATTCTGAAAACGTAAAAACCATTAATGATTATCCGATTCCAAAAAATTTGCGCGGGCTTCAGAGATTCTTAGGTATGACTTCTTATATTCGAAAATTTATCCAAAATTTCTGTCATATTGCAAAACCACTGCAGGATTTAAATAGAAAAAATGTATGTTTTTCTTTCGGTAAAGAACAATTATCCGCTTTTGAAGAACTTAAAGGGAAATTATTAAATAGGCCACTTCTTTCGATATTTTCTCCGACGGATGAGACAGAGCTTCATTGCGATGGAAGTTCAATAGGCTATGGAGCTATTCTTTTGCAGAAGAAGAACTATCTTCTATTTCTCCAAACGAACAACAGAACAGGAATGTAAATACTATTCATATGACTTCAAAACTCTAGCAATTATCTATGCATTGCGACGTTTTCGTGTCTATTTATTGGGTAGGTCAGTCTACTCAATTGTTCATTTAAATTTAAGTTTATATTCTAGATTTATATTTTAAATTCGAGGTCGAATTGTATTTCAGGTTGGCCGAACTATAGGTATTTGATTTGGCAATGCCATAAAAAATTTGAAAAAAAAGAAAAGAAAGAAAGAGATATACTACAGTTTTGTAAGACAGTCTTCTTTGTGAGATCAGTCAGAGTAGCCAATAAAAATCTATGTGAATTGAGATAATTATAAAAAAAAATAAATAAATAAAAATATCTTTGTGAATTAATGAAATATTTTTGTAGAAAGGATCTCATAAAAGGAAAATAAAAATTTATAATTAAAACAAAACCGAACTTTTATTAAAAAAATAAAGGAAATCTCTTACAATATATCTTAACACTACAAAAAAAAAAAAAAAAAAAAAAAAAAAAATATTTCCTATGACCAACAAAATTTTTAATAATGACAGCAAATTTTTGTTCTTACACTGAAACTAAAAATTTATTGTTCCTAACACTGTTTGGACAACTAACATATGTATGTTTATAATTTTTTGTGGTTTTTTCTTCTACAGAAATTTAATTCGATAGAAATTTTCTCATATGCGCATTACAGATGCATTTTATTTATTACACAAAGTGTGTATAATATACAACAAAATAAAAAAATGATGATCACTTTTTTATTTTTGTGAATATGTAAGAGTATACGAAGTTTTTTGATAATCATTAAATGTCAATTATGAGAATGTACATACATATAATGATAAAAATTCTTATAATCCCATAATATTAATTCTATATGCTAAAGACAATTTTTGCCTATGTATATTCACAAAAGTTCTAATTGAAAAATTTATTCAAAGTATTCAGAATTTTAAGTTGTCCAGAAGTGTGATTGAAAACTTTAAATTGTTCAGACGTGTGATTTTAAACAGATTTAAATTTTCAGAACGGTTACGACTCTGCATAAATTGTCATTGCCTGGATGTAATTGTATAACCTTACCTAAGGGCCATTGTGTGGGAGGATATCGCTCATCCTTTATTAATACGATATCATTTTCTTGAATGAGAGTATTATTTTTATTCCATTTGCTACGTTGTTGTAATGTATGTAGATATTGGTATGCAAAAAATGCAATCAAAATCACATTCTGTTCAGGTGTCCTATATTCCGAAAATAATCCACCAAACAAAAAATAGAATTTGCCACACAACATAACCTTTGTAAAAATTGCTTAAATGACTCACATAATATAGAAAAATGTCCAAGCAAAAACACTTGTGCAATATGCAACAAAAAACACAATACATTATCACATGTACAAAAAACACCAAATGAATCCACAACAAGTACTTCTACAAACTTAACAGGACAAGGCCATAGACAGAGCACAAAACTTGCTTTACTAGCCACAGCACTAGTAAACGTAAAGGATAACAATGGCAGAACGACTCAATTAGGAGCATTATTGGACACGGGTTCACAGACATCTTTGTAATATAATGTAATAAGAGGGAATAAAACAACACCTACAGCCCAATTAACCTTGTTAGGATGGATTTTATTTGGATCTGCCATATCAGACAGCAATACAAAAACGTTTCACACGGTAACATCACCCACAGAAAATTTAAATGAACAATTACGAAAGTTCTGGGAAATAGAAGAAATTCATACTTTAAAACCACTAAAAAAGGAGGACATACTATGTGAAGACAATTTTCAAACAACCCACACAAGAAAAAGCGATGGAACATACAAAGTAGAACTCCCCTTTAAATCCAAAGAAGGCCCTGAATTAGGACAATCAAGGTCAAAAGCCATAAGTCAACTATTAAGTCTAGAAAAAAGATTTGCTAAAGACCAGCATTATTTTCATTTATACAGAGAATGTGTAAATAAATACTTAACAATGGGTCATATGAGGGAAGTAAAAGAACCAAACAGTAACGATAAACAAATACAATATTACTACTTACCACATCACGCTGTCATAAAAGACAGTACAACAACCAAACTAAGAGTAGTTTTTAATGCATCTAGCAAAACCACAAATGGTAAATCCTTAAATGAACAAATGAACAACCAACATTATGGTCAACATTAATGAGATGGAGACAATTCCAATATGTGATGACAGCAGATATAGAAAAGATGTACAGGATGATCTGGATCTCTGAAAAACATCACAATTACCAACGAATTGTTTGGAGAGAATCACCCCATCATAAAATAAAAGACTATGCTTTAACAACCGTCACCTTCGGAACCACACCAGCACCATTCCTTGCAGTACGAACATTGCAACAATTAGTAAAAGACGAAGCTAAGAATTTTCCAAAAGCAGCCAAAGTCTTACCAACTTGTTTCAATGTAGATGACTGTTGTCTGGGATCCAATGATAAGAGTGAAGCATTGGAATTACAATCTCAGATGATAGACATGTTAAAAACAGCAGGTTTTCATTTGAGAAAATGGACCTCAAATTCACAAGACTTGTTAATCAATATACCATACGAAGATAGGGAAATGAAAACCTCATTAGAACTTACTTCACAAGAGTCATTCAAAACTTTAGGTCTCCATTGGTATCCAGGTGAAGATGTTTTCCAATTGAAAAATTCAATTACACGAACAAAAAACAAATCATACAAAAAGAACCATTCTGCCTGAAGTAGCGTCTTTTTTTGATCCCTTCTGGTGGTATGCACCATGTATAATTATAGCTAAAATATTAATTCAAAAACTCTGGATATCAGGCTGTAGCTGGGATGAACATCTCAACAATCATCTATCAGATGAATGGTTAGGCTTCCGAAATCAAATTACCCAACTCCAAACAATCAAAATTCCTCGATGGACAGAACTCCATGGATTCTGTGATGCATCAACACGAGCATTTGCAGCAGTAGTATATTTAGATATCTATCAAAATAACGTGAAAATTAGTTCCCTTATAGCTGCAAAAACCAAAGTTTCTCCTATCAAGCCCATTACATTACCTAGACTTGAATTATGCGCAGCAGTCTTATTGTCCAAACTCATGAAACAAATACAAAACGATATGGATCATCAAAATATCCAAAAATACGCCTGGTCTGATTCTGAAATAACATTAGCTTGGATTAAAGGATCACCATCAAAATGGAAAACATACATAGCAAACCGTGTTGTAGAAATCCACGATAATGTCCCACCAGAAGAATGGGGATACGTTCCATCAGCAGACAATCCAGCTGATTGTGCGTCGCGAGGAATTCCTCCGGAATTACTACCATCTCTTACATTATGGTGGTCAGGTTCCAATTGGTTAATTAACACTCAAAATACATGGCCAATACAGCCCAAAATTGTCGAATCTAAAATAGAAGTTAAAACATTAACGACATTAATAAATATACAAGAACCATCATTATTATTCAAATACTCATCCTTTTCAAAATTAATACGAGTTGTAGCCTGTTGTCTTCGATTCTTTCACAATTGCAAATACCCTAATAGCAAAAGAAAAAATCATCTTACATTAGAAGAACTAAATACAGCAGAATTACGTATAATATCAATAATTCAACACAACAATTTCAGACAAGAAATTGAACACATTAAAAATAACAAACCTATACCAAGTAAAAGTCATATTATTAACCTTCGTCCCTTTATCTGCGAAAAGGGTATATTAAGAGTAGGTGGTCGTCTGTCCAATACCAATTTACCTTTCAATACTATGCACCCAATCATTATTCCAAATAAACACCATGTCACAACACTAATAATTAATCATTATCACAAAATTACACTACATGGTGGAACACAATTAGTTCTAAACATTTTACGACATAAATATTGGCTACTAAATGCACGAAATACAATAAGACTACATTTGCATAAATGTATACAGTGCTATAAAACACGACCAAAAACATCACAACAAATTATGGGTGACTTGCCTGAATGTAGAGTCAACATTTCATTACCATTTCAACATGTCGGCATAGATTATGCAGGGCCAATCAATATCAAAACATCAAAGATCCGAAACGCAAAGAACTTAAACGGCTACATTGCCATATTCATTTGCATGGTTACCAAAGCCATACATATCGAGTTGGTAACCGAATTAACAACAAACGCATTCCTAGCAGCCTTCAGAAGATTTGTCAGCAGACGAGGCTTATGCACAGATGTTTACTCTGACCAAGGCACAACATTTGTAGGCGCTAACAAGGTTCTGGATAACGAATTCAAAAAATACCTAAAAGAATTCAAAAACAGTATTAATACAATTTCAACAAATTTAAATATAAAATGGAATTTTAACCCACCATCAGCTCCACACTTTGGCGGTTTATGGGAGGCAGGAGTAAAATCAGTGAAGACACATCTGAAGCGGATTATTCCAGCAACCAATTTATCTTACGAAGAATTAACCACTTTACTATGCCAAATAGAAGCCTGCGTTAATTCCAGACCATTAATACCACTGACTAATAATCCTGACTATCATTCATTAATAACTCCAAGCCATTTTTTAACAGGGCGACATCTACTGACTACTCCAGAACCATCCCATCCAGACCAAGCTTTACACATCAACAGATGGAAATATATACAACAGCTGACAAATGATTTCTGGAAAAAATGGTCAAATGAATATCTACATACATTACAACAACGTAGCAAATGGAATAAAAATAATACCCTCATTCAAGAAAATGATATCGTATTAATAAAGGATGAGCGATAGACCAATCACAAAGATTGGCAAGCTGCCATAATGTAAGTACATAATTAATAACTAGTAAGTGGTAAGTACAGTCTCTTCGAAGGCCGGAAAATGTTTTGCCTAAAAAGCAAAACATAACCCTTTTCTTTTTATTTTCACTAACACATTATTTTATTATTTTTCACCACCTTTTCACATTTATTTTCACATATTATTTTTTCACATCTTTTTTCATATTTATTATTTTTTCACATTTTATTTTTCACAATCATTTTTTATATTTATTTCAATATTCACTATTACACACACTACACAACACTACTGCACTTGTCAAACTATTTATTTTCATTATTTGACAAGTGCAATAAACAGAACTTATTATTTACATTGTTTCATTGCTTACACTGGGAAACAATAGAAATACAGTTTACCCAGATCGTATATAAACGAGATGAAATTCAACAGAAATCATCATTTTTGATCAAACTTTCAAAGTGAATACTTCACTAATTCCTAGTCTGCTTATTCAGTCTCAGCGAATCTTAACTGAGAATCAAGAAGGACGAATCTTAATCCTTCGAACCTCTAGAGCCTTTTAGCGAATCTTAACTAAAAGTTACCATCGATTTAACGAGACAGCGAATCTTAACTGGATCGTTAAATCAAAAAATATTTTTATACTAATCCGGATTCTAGCGAATCTTAACTAGAATCCAAAGTACTTTCGTAGTGATATCTCAAGCGAATCTTAACTTGGATATCATCTACATTTAAACCGATCTTCAGCGAATTTTAACTGAAGATCCGGTAATAATAATTTTCAACCCAGACAACTTCAGTAATTCTACTAAGTCTGACTAACACAAATTACACATATAATTTATAATTTTTTTTTTTAATTCTTTTATTTTTTCTTCTTCTTTCGTTCATAGACCGCCTTGGACATAGAAAGGTGGAATAGGGCCAAGCATTAATCTGCTTCAGCTGCTTTTTAATTTCATTTCTTTATTTTAATTCATTTTAATTTGTATTTATTTTGTTGCATTTTACTTTTTTATTCATCTTTTATTTTTTATAACTTATTATTTGAATTTTATTTGCTTGAATTTTTTATTTATTCAATTATTTTTATTTTGCCTTGGATTTTATATTTTTTTTTATTTACTTATTTTTATATTCTATTATTTTGCTTGAATTTTTATTTTTTAATTTTTATTGTTTTCCTAATTTTTAAGTTTTAATTTAATTCAATAAATATAAGTTTTATAACGTTTAAACTAAGACTTTTTCATTTTACTGCCCAACTCCCTAATTCTGGTTTACGAAACAGCGGCACTTCATACTTGTTATTAATTAACATTGTATTGTCAATCTCTGCCATTTCTAGGTATTAGAAAAACAGGGACGGCAATTCAATTCTCTTCTTGATTGTAATGTGAAAAGAACTATCATGCCATCAGAATCAGCAAATATTCTAAGTTTTTCAAATATAGATAAACAAATAAAAGTGCCGTTTGTAATATATGCTGATTTTGAGAGTATCTTAAAACCGGTTGCATCGTGTTCGTCTAATATTGAGTCTTATTTTACCCAAGATATTCATGTTCACGAACCTTACAGTTTTTCATATTATATTAGTTGTGACTTTGATTCATCTTTAAGGAAATTTGAATTGTATAGAGGTGAAAGGTATAGAAGTATTCATGGAAAAAATTAAAAACGAAGTAATAGTAATATCTAAAATACTTAACTCAACTATCCCTTTGACGTGTTTAGATGAAAGTGAAAAATATATGTATGAAAAAGCTGTTTCATGTCATATATGTAAGAAAGATTTAAATGATGATAAAGTGTGTGATCACGATCATTTTACTGGAAAATTTCGCGGTGCAGCTCATTCAAAGTGTAATTTAAAATTTCAAAGACCGAAATTTATCCCTGTTGTATTTCATAATTTATCAGTTATATGTTCAAATTGATCATGAAAATGAAATAGTTATACGATTTATAGATTCCTTCCGATTTATGCAGGAAAGTTTAGAAAATTTAGTCAATAATTTAGAAGATAAGCAATTGAAAATTTTAAGAAATTTCTTTTCACTCGACCATCAATTTAAGTTGTTACGTAAAAAAGGAATATTTCCTTATGAGTATGTCGATGATGTAATTCTACTAAATGATACACATTTACCGTATAAATCTCATTTTTTTTGTGTTCTTACTTCAGAAAATGTTATCGATATTAAATATTTACGTGCTCAGATTTGGAAAGAATTTAACATTCAAACCCTAGGAGAATACAGCGATCTTCACTTAAAAACAGATGTGCTTCTTTTAGCTGACATCTTTGAAAACTTTCGTGATGTCTGTATAAGTACTTATGATCTTGACCCTGCTCATTATTATACTCTACCTGGTTTAAGTTGGGATGCGATGTTAAAAAAAAACAAATGTTGAACTAGAATTATTCACAGATATAGACATGGTTAATTTTATAAAGAAAAATATTAGAGGCGGACTATGTCAATGTATACAAAAATATTCATCGGCAAATAATAAATATATGAAAAATTACAATTGTTTGAAAGATTCTAAATATTTAATATATTAAATATTAAATAGCCGTAATAACTTATACGGCTGGGCAATGACACAAAATTTACCACTATGAAACTTCGAGTGGCTTAATAAAGAACAAATTGAAAATTTAAGTATTAAAGATATCGATGATAACAGCTCAACAGGATACATACTTGAGGTTGACATAGAATATCCACAAAATTTTCATGATTCTCATAATGAACTTCCTTTTTGCGCTAAAAATATTATTCCCCCTGGTAGACAAAAAGGTTGCAAAAAGTTCTTAATCAAAAATCTCAATCATAAAAATAAATACGTTATACATTGCAGAAACTTAAAGCAATGTTTACATAACGGGCTTAAAATAAAAAAAATTTATCGTGTTTTACAATTTATTCAAAATCCATGGTTAAAGCCATACATTGATTTTAATAACAATTTACGTACTTTAGCTAAAAACAATTTTGATACAGACTTTTACAAATTAATGAATAATAGCATTTTCGGTAAGACAATGGAAAACATTGATAAGAGTGTTGATATTAGAATTATTATTATGTTACGTATATAACATTTGTGAAGCGATCAGAGGTTGTTAAAGTATTGATTTATTTTTGCTTTTGAAATGAAAATTTAGGGAAGAAATCTGAACTGGGTTTAATTAATAAGAAGACTGGTGGTTTAATTTTAAATATTTATTTCACTAATTAACACTTAAAACTATGTTCACAAAATTTACTTAAATTAATTCAATTATTAATTTTCTTTACAATATTTTATTTATTACCGAACTGAAACCAACTGTACGTTCGTTACTTTATTTTCTATGTCCGGTTCGTTAGAATTTTTCTAAGTTTAATTTACTTGTAAAAATTCTAAGTTTAAATACTTTGTATTATCCAAACGCGATTTATAATCAAAGACAATTTGTAATTCCGAGGTAATTTACTTCTTGCTGTTCGTTGTAAAATCCAAATTATAACTCTCTGATAATCGTAATTATTCTTCAATAAATACAATTATCAATTTTCCCTATTTAATTAAAATTTAATTTTGTTAATTGAGTCCGAAGTTCGTTATTTTGAAATTTATTTAAATATTATTTGAATATACGTTTAACCAGAAATCCAAAACTACGAGATACTGCAAGCAGTGCAAATTCGACGTTCAAAAATTTTTCTTCTTGGGTACTGGCATCAGTACCCAGTGCTACCGTTTTATTCAAAAAATGAAGTGTAAAATAAGAAAATGTATTGAAATGTATAGAAAAAGCAAGCAATTTTCAGAAGAAATCATTCAGTACCCACTAAAATACCCATGAATCAGCATAGAATGTGAATATGTATGCATATTTATTACATACGTGCGTATGTAATTTAAGTGTACATATTATGCGCAATATTTATAAGAATATTTTGTAATGTACGTATTTATCGTATATATGCGTGTGTAAAACTTCTGTCCTAAACAAACAAATTATCGTCCTAAACAAATATAATTTTTTCATAATTCTACGATCATATGGGTCATAAATTTCATTACATCAGAAACGAGGATAGAAATACAAAATGTAAATTCAAATTGTAATGTATTGTATGGGAAATACAATATATTTTGAATACGATCGGTTTAATGTTAAATTTTGAATTTTTGGGTATTCAAAATTCATACTTTTTAGGTAATGATAAATAAAAATATGATCGTATGAATGCATTATATAGTATATCGTATACGTAAGTATGTAATATGACTCCACGTGGAGTCATATATGTCCCTGTACAAATATTGTACCATAAAATAATGACTTGATTTTGTTAGTTATAAATACAATATATACATACATACGTGCAATATTCCGTACACATCTTTCGACCGTGTACAAATTTATGGGTTTATAGATCGTACTTGTATATATTTTCTTGTCTGATATAAAAAGTAAAAGAAAAGTGTAAAATATGAACAAAAATCGACGTAAAAAAGAAAAAGTAATGTACGTATATGAAATATTGTACGATATATGTATGTATGTATGTTAATCTGAAATTACAAATTTTTTACTACTATCCTAATCTCTGATCTTTAATTCACGTTCATATAAAATACCCATGAATTTATAGTTAAGATACCAAATTCGTATGAAAATATTTACAAACACACGTATGTAATATATTATTACATATGTATACATCCATATATATAATAAGTACATGGCTTAAAATTTCTCGGTTTATTTCGAAATTTATTTTGAATATTAATATACGAAAAAACGACATCCCTTTTTTTACCAACAAATGTACTAAATCATTCCATCATTCTTGCAGTCCCCTCTTTCATCGCCCGAACCGCTCTAACGGCTAAAAAATTTTTTGAAGCCCAATAAGAATTCTTGGATTTTCAAATTTTTTGGTTTAATTGAAATTGTCAATCGTAGGGAGAATGGGCGTTATCATTTCATATTCTTTTTCCGTTCATTCATAATGTTAATTATATGCTTAATTGTTTAGTCGACACTTTTTACCTTTGATTAATGTAATGTCACTCATATGTGTTTAGTTGTATATTTTCAACTTAACTTTTACGCATGTACTTACTATATGTGTGTTAAGCTCAATGGCTTAACTCTCCACTTTTTGTATGACTTAACTCTCCACTAAATTTTTTTTACTTTATTTGTTTACAAGTAATTTAATATAATTTCGGTATATGAATTTAAGTATGTTAATATTATTAGGAAATCATATGGAATTTATATATTGGTAATAATATTGAAATTAGTGCATGGATATTTCCTATGTTGCATTAAATTTGGTATATTTAAAAACGACGTTATGGACTTTAAATAAGTTCATAAAATATTTGTTCTAGGTACAATGGTGAAATATTGGAATTTGGTTTGTGGTTTTTTCCATAACTGAATATTGATATTTATTTAATCTACTTTTGAAAATTGCTTTACTGAAATTCTTTATATATTTAATTAGGTGACATTCCATTATATTTTGCGTGTCTTTATTTGTATGAATTTTACATATAAAATGATTACCCAATTGACAAATCAATTAACAGACTATGATTCTTTTAAAAATTGTTCTACATTTAATTGTGAAATTATGTTAATTGTAGAATTGCGAAATTATATGAATTTAATTTTGTAATCAATTTTATCTTATGTATTAAAAATGCATGAAATAATTCTTTAATTTAAAATTTTCTAATATTTTATCAAATTGTGTTACAATTTGATATTTTATATATAACATTTCCTCCCCCCTCGAAAAAATGGGTGGTAGGGTTTATTTAAATGGTTGGTTTCAGTTTCGGGTGTATTTTTCTTTTTATCAAATTTTAATTTACAATTTTTTGTTTGTTTATTTGGTTATTTCTAATAAAATTTTTATTTACTTTTTATTAAATTTTTTTTTTCTTTATGTATCCCCATATTTCTTAAATTATGTATGTATTTTGTTTTAAACCCTATGTTTTGTATTATTACTATTATATGTTTTCGATATAACTTATTTCTAATCCCAACCTATCCTAATTATTTTTATTAATTTTATATGTATGTACTCATGTATATACCTATATATTTATTTATTTTTTTAATTACTTTTATTTCAAGTTCATTAACTTAATATTATATTTGAATTACATTTTTTTTTTTTTTTTGTATGCATAATTGTACTTTTTACATTGCATAATTGTTATAACAAGTACCTCCTTTTTTTTTTTTTTATCAAACTGCCTTGACAATGACCATACGTATGCTATTGTTTTTGTTGATATTAAATTTCATTTTGATAATAATTGCATTTGCATTATATTTGTACATTGACTTAATAATAATATTTTTGAGATATATATGTGTTTGCAGAACTTATAGGTTTTATATATTAATGCTTTATTATTATGACACTTTTCTATGTGTTTGTTACATTTTTGTTTTTATTTTTTCTCTTTTTTTTATATATTTTATTCATTAAATTTTTATTTCAATGTATATATTTATATACGTGATTATGTATTTATTAATCATTATTCTTATATGTATTTAAAAGGTATATTTCTTATATAGGGAATTCATTAATAATTTTTTCTTATAAATATAGTAAATGTGTGTATAACTACACATTTAGGTTTTTTTTTTCTTGACAATTTATATCATGGCAAAAGAAATTTTTTTTAAATTTTTTTTTTATATTTACTATTTTGTATATGTTTGTATACTATATTTCCATATATATCTTAAGTTCTAATATATTTATATGGATAATGTTCCTATATGCATTCTTAGCTACAAGTTGTAATTTAATATGTTGTTTACATGATTTATTATTGTTTTTTGCAATGCATTTGTTGTTGCTTAATTGTTGATATCTTATATGGTTTTATATGTAAGAATGGGTAAATTGTTTAATTATATTAAAAAGAAATTCTACTATGTATTTTTTGTTGTTGTTCATCCCAGCAGCGAATTGATCAAGTAATTACCATTGTAACTAGTTCAGAATGAAAGATAAATTCATCGAATATTGTCCAACTCATTCCGCCCAATTTTACCAACCAAATTCTTATAGAACTACTTCTCTTCTGCGTTACTTTTTCGAAAAATGTAATGCTGACGGTAATAACTTTGTTTTAGTTTTTAAAGACTTATGATGAGTCACGTCTTTAAGATGATGAAATTTAAAATTGCATCATGATTGCGTTTTATTTTTTAACACTTATGTATAAGTTTCCTATAAGATTGATGACGCATTTAGAATTTCGTAAAATATAAATTCATTCTAGTTCAAGATTTTATAAAGTGCACACGTAGAAAATTTTGCGGAAATTTTATGTTGCAACTTATTTTATTCTATTTCAGAAACATATGGTGGGATATAAAACTTGGTTTTAAAATATTTAAAAATAAATATTTTAAACATAATGCATTAACCAAAAAAATAGTTTATTCTATAATTAATTCTCTTGGGCCTTAAACTAGTTTCGTAAATATAAATATGAATATAATATAAGTAGATAAATAAATAAGATATAAAATATATATATATATGTATGTATGTATGTAACTGATTCCCGTAAACTAGTTCCATAACACAATCTATGGAATATATTACTGAACTAATTCTGAGTAATGAAAAAGAGAAGTACTTCCTGCCTATGACATCGTGTGATAAAAGTAATGACTTCTATCCATTGGTGGTAATCCAAGATGGAAGTACTAGTCATTACCAGTATCTAGTTCTAGAACTAGTTCGGAAGTACTCTTTTTCGCTGCTGGGATACTGTTAATATTATTGTATGTATATATGTGTGTGTGTTGATACACATATATAGCAATTTTTTTTTTTTTTCAAAATTTTAATGGCCGCGAATTGTTTGAAATTTGATATAATTTTGGGTGTTAACAATTTGAATGAGTAACTTTATTATATGTTTATATACATTTATTTGATTTCATGAGTGAAATTTTTTAGCATTTTGCCGTCGGTAAAATGCATGTCGTGATTTATTTTTATCACTTCAAGTGAAAATTTTAGAATCTCATATGTTTATTTACTTAATGATTGACTGTTAGCTAAGCATATAAAAAAAATTTTAGAATTTTGATATATTTATCTTGTTTCTTTTTACATTATAATTCGATACTAGTACTATCTTTTATTATGGCCTTTGTCGATGGAATTCTTATTTGTATATCCTCCTTGTTTATTGCACTTTTAGGATTTGTTTTGCCCTTATTTTCCTGGAAAGTTGAAGGTTCCGTATGCGTTTGTGCTAAAGGTTCTATGGTTGTCCCTTTGGGTTCCCCTATTTTGCAGCATGTTACTTTGATTTTTTTGCTTATTTTTATTATTAGTACACACATTATTATAATTATTATTATTGTTAGTACTCCACTGTTTACGTTAGTTTGAAACGTTATTTTTTCCTCATTTCTTCTCTGCTCTGTTAGCAGTATTTCATTTTTTAATTCATCGATATCTTTCCCTTGCTCCAATAATCGGCTGTTATCATTCATTATGTGCTTTATTGTATTTGCTATATTCTGTTGGTTGGTTCTGTGGGGTTGCAAATTTATTTGGAAAGAATCTAGTTCTAAGTTGGGTTCCTGTAACATTTCAACGTGCTGGAAGGCTACTGTTGTATCTTTATTACCTTCGTATGGTAATTCTCTGTTAACTATTTCAAAGGAGCATGGTTCAGTCAGTGACATTACCCCTGTTCCTTTTATCTGTCGCGTGAACTGGGTTGATGCGCACTGTATTTTCATTTGGTGTTCCTGTTGAAATATAAATAACCAGGAGTCTTTTTTGTGCAATTTAAACATTGTGTCAGTAAAGTTTTGATTGACTCCGATTTTCTGGTTATTATTGCTGTTAAACAAGTTGTGTCGTGTTCACCACCTAATTTTACTTGTTCTTGTTTGCATATTGTTGTCGTTGAATGAATCCCTGTGTTACATTTTCTGCAGTTTTGTTTAAATTCGTTGTAGTTATATTCTAAATAGGTATTAGTGGTAGAATTTATTATAAAATTGGCGTTTAAATTAGTAATTGTTGGTAACTGGTTATTTTTAAATTGTGGTATCAAGTGAGGTTTAAATAATTCATTATTTTCTTTGTATATTAAAGGAATTTCGATTTTCACAATTATTCCATCTTCATCCTCTATGGACTGGACATTCACTACTTGTTTTATTAAAGAAAATTTTGCCATTGTAAGGTATTTTGGGTTATTGGCAGTTATTTCAGTATACGTCTTGCTAAACAGTTTAGCTGAAATTAGCAAGGGATGTAGCTGATGCTCGTGTGAAGCATTTATTACTATAAATTGCTCATTTAGATGATTGTAGACCATTTGCAACTTTGTCCATACAAATAATAGGATTTGATTTACATCTATCTGTGCTTGTAAATGTGTCACTTTTGTTTTTACATCCATTATGTCGTCGGTTACTTTTCGTGTAAAATTATTTATTACTTCTGCTAGGTGATTTTGGTGTATGGTTAAATTCCTTATATAAGAAGTTGTTGTGTCAAAACTAGATTTTAGTACTGTTATTTGTTTTTTCATTAGATTAAAATTGTGTTCTTCATGCTTCTCTAGATTTTGTAACCTGTTATAAATTTGTTGTGCATCATTTGAATCCATGGTGCCAAATAAATATTTACTGAGTTTACCAACTCCATCGAACAATTCCCTTTTCTTCCTGTTTTCATTTGTGCCTAAATAGAATTTCAATTCTTCTGTCTGCGTTTTAATTCTTGAAATTGTAGCCGCTATTTCCTTATGCCAGGTTCCACAGTTCTCTCTATGTTTACCTAGATGTATGAATATTCTGTAGGCCATCTCCTCACAACGCTGCACAAACTCGAGCGTTCTTTCTGGGTGTATGGATGTGAGTTTTGTATAAATTGTCCATGTACTCTGATACGTTAGAGCTGCTCCTAACGATTCTAACATTATGGCATTTGAATTAAATTCGTTTATTTTTACCTGAGCATTTATTGTGGTAAGGAAGATACTAACAATTATTAACTTGATGGCCATATTTCCTAGAAAGAAATTTAGTGTGGATGTTTAATTTTGCATTGTAGTGTAATTTTTTAGATTTTTTTCGTTTTAATAATGATTTTAATTATTGTGTCTTCTCCCTTTTCTTTTTTTTTATAAGAAAATTCCCCTTTGCTGCTTATTTTTATTGATAATATTGTCTTTGTATTAACTCTTTTATTTAATATTTCTTACATATAAATACATTGTTGTTGTAATTTTAATATTAGGTAACATAAGTGTATAAGTTAGTTTTTTTTTTTTTTTTTTTTAATTTTTGTTAATTCAAATTTAAATTTTTCTCTTTCCTAATATTTGATTTAATGGGTGATTTTTGCTGGCCTTGCATTTTGCCCTACTTGAATTTTATTGTCTTAACTCTCTTATACTGGTTTTCGAAATTAAAATGTTAAATTTATTTACACTTTTGCAATTAGACTTTCTCTAGTTTTTCACGGACAATTCTTTAATCTGTACGGTTAATTTAGAAGTATATTTCCAATTATATAGTTTTCATGTATAATATTTTATTTTTCTTATATATATTTAACCTTGTGGCGTAAGAGGAAATTAACTTCTGGTGCGTGGTAATTTTAAAACATATATTTATTTTTTTTTTTAATTTTCGGGTCGTGTTCACGTATATACGTGTGTGTGTTTTTTTTTTTTTTTTTTTTAAATTTATAGTCGTAGCAACAACAACAGGAATGGTAAGTATTACATATATAGTATACAAGCTTTTATAAAATTCCTGTTCTTATCGTTTTTTTATAATAATTGTAATAATTGTTCTTATCGTTTTTTTTAAATTTTTATATATACATATATATATTTTTTTTAAATCAATTTATACTAGTGTGAACTTTATTTAATTTGTTTTTCCTATGTGTGATATTTATTTATGTTGTTTGTAAAAAATATTTATTTTTAGGAATTTAACGTTATCATGGAGGTTCTGGAGGACATACTTAGAGCATCCCGCCAAGGCCCTGCAGGCTCAGACTGGCCCACTGTTGAAGAAGATTTGGAATGGCTTGCAACAACTGCTCCGGATCTAGATCTAACTATTTTTTTATGTGATGACTCATTCAACTATACCTTAGGCTATTTCTCTGGGGCATGTGTGGTAAGTGCTTAATAAGGTATTAGAATATCTTTAAGTTATTTATACCTTCTTCCCTTTTTTTTTTTTTATTCAGATCGAGCGAGAATTAGTTGCTAATGGCTACCGAGTCCAGATTCGCTACCGGGATTGTACAACTGAGCTGTTGAGGTCTCTTCGTCGTAAGGGGTACCTGCCCTGGCGCTTTCATTTTTAATTTTAATTATCGCATTTATTGTAAAAGTAAAAAAAAAGTTTTTGTGTTTGAAGTAAATATTTTATAAAGATTTTTTTTTTTTAATTCGGGAAATCTCTGTTTTTTTTTTTTTAATTAAAAAAAAAAACTATTGGACTTGTGGTTTTTTATCCCTCTTACCTGCGTCTGATAATTGGTCCTGATATTTAATCTTCTAATAAGGTTTTGCTAATAATTTTTGAGATATGCATATAACTGAGGCATTGAAAACAGAGAAAAGTTTTACGTACATATGTACATACAGAGTGAATCCTATATATTTTTTTTTGTTGTTTTTTTTTTTTTTTATGTTTCCTCATATACATATATATATATAATTTTTTTTTTTTTTAATATCTTGGGTTTCCATTTTATTTTAGTACATTTATTATTGTTATTTTCGTTGTTTTTTTTTTTTTTACATCCTGTTTTTACATGCATCATCAGTTTGCATGTGAAAGTAATTCCGGCGAATGACCCTTTGGTTTCAAAGTTTATTACCATTAAAAAAAAATTATATTAAATTCGTGACGAATAATACTACCGCGGTTGTGTAATGTGCCAGATTTTAATTTTCCTGCTATATTTGATTTTTCTTTTGTACTAGAACTTCTTTTTTTTCATTATATGTTTAATGCGAAATTTTTTCCTTTGCTGTCTTTTAGGCTACTGCTGTTACTTAATGGGTGGATATGGTTTACGCATTTGTTAATAAAATTACAAGAAATTTTATGTAAATTTTTTTTAAAATTATTATTTTGATTTGTATGTCCTGTGTTGGCGTTTCCCTCGGGAAAGTACAGGAGACTACTTTATTTTGTATTGTACTGATTCACTTAAAACACTAAATGAATTCCATACAAGTTAATTGTTCTTACTGCACTTGTATATATTTATATAGGCTTATTCCCCTTTTAAAATTTTTTCAGACGGTTATTATGCACTACCTTTAACTTTCTACCAATTTTAATTGTGGTATTAACATCGGAATTCACTCTAATTACTTCATATGGACCATTCCACATTGACGACAATTTATGCTTTCTTGCATTATTTCGTATTAAAACCTTATCACCGATATGAAACTTTTCTATTCTCGTGTTCTTATCATAATAATTTTTTGATTGTTGCTTCTGTGAAATTAAATTTTGTTTTATTATTTCACGAAGTTTTTGCATTTTGTATTTTACTTGATTGCAGTATTTGTCAAAATTATAAATGGGTTCTGGTGATTTGTTTAATACGGATGGTAATGGTCTGTCTATTATTGGGGTGAATTTACTACCTGTATGAGGTGAATGGTTATGTACTAACATTGCTTCAGCTAACCATTCATCCCATTCTGATGGATTTTTATCAACAATTGTTCTTAAGTATTCAACCAATGGTCCATGTGTTCTCTCTAATGAACCATTTGACTGAGGGTGGTATGCACTAGTTTGTAATTTCTTAATTTTTAATAATTTACATAATTCTTTCATTGTTTCACTTAAAAAATTTGATCCCTGATCTGTTATTAATTTTTCCGGTATTACTGAATATTTTAAAATTATATTTTTGTAAAATTTTTCTGCTACTGTTGTAGCTTCACAATCTTGTAATGGAACGCAGTCTAAAAATTTTGTCAAGTCATCTTGAAAAGTTAAAATATATTTATTACGATTATTTGTTTCGGGTAATGGTCCTACGATATCTAAATAAACTTTTTCAAAAGGTTGATCTGCAGTATCTGTGATTACCATGGGCATTTTGTTCTGTTTCCCTGCCTTATTCTTTTGACATTTTTCGCATTTCTTAATATATTTTTGTATATCTCTTAACATGTTTTTCCACTTATAAAATGGTCTTACGCTTTTATATGTTTTTAACACACCTTGATGTCTACCTAATGGAGTGTCATAATACTCATGCAATATTGTTTTAATATCTTTTTCATCAGTTAATATTTTTGCACTGTCTTTTCTTCTTGTTTGTAAATTTTCTGATATTTCTTGTTCATTTTCATTTTGATTTTAATTAATACTGTTTTCGGATGAATTTTCTTGTTTCTTTTCATTATTAACACGATGCCTAGCTCTCGTAATTACGTCATGCTATGGCCAACATTTCTCTCTCTATGGTTGAATACCTCCTTTCAGCATCGTTCAATGTCCTACTTGCTTAGGCTATCGGTTGTTCATTTCCTAACTCACCCTGTGACAATATTGCTCCTAATGCCTCTCCGCTAGCATCATTTGTTAAATAAAATGGTTTTCCATAATCCGGATATACTAATAATGGTGGATTTGTTAATGCAAATTTTAATTCTTCAAATGCTTTTTCACATTTATCATTCAATTGAAATTTATTATCTTTTCTTAATAATTTTGTATTGGGTTCAGCTATTTTTGAGAATTTTGGGATAAATTTTCTATAATAATTTGCTAGACCTAAGAATGATTGTACTTGCTTAACTGTTTTTGGCCTAGGAAAATTAACTACACATTTCACCTTTTCTGGATCTGGCTTAATTCCATTTTCTGAGCATTTATGGCCTAGATAAACCACTTCTTTTCTTAAAAAATTGAATTTTTCAGGTTGTAATTTTAAATTGTTTTCTCTTAATCTTTGAAATACTTCAATTAATTTTTTATTATGATCTTTCAAATTCCTGCCATATATAACTACATCATCTAAGTAAACTAAAACTTTTAATCCGTTTTGGCCAGTTAAAATATTGTTGATTAATCGTTGAAAAGTTGCTGGTGGCCCTGTAAGTCCGAATGGCATTCTTTCAAACTCATAATGCCCTTGATATGTACTGAATGCTGTTTTTTCTCTATCTTTTTTGTCAACCAGCACTTGATGATACCCACTATCTAAATCTAATGTTGTAAAATATCTAGAATGACCTAACTGATCTAAAATTTCGTCAATTCTAGGTAATGGGTACATATCTTTTACAGTAATTTCATTTAATTCCCTGAAATCCACAACTACCCTCCAACGTTTTTCTCCTGAAAGACCCGGCTTTTTCGGTACAACTAATAAAGGAGAATTGAATGGATTTTTACTTGGTGTAATTATGTCATTGTCTAGCATTTCTTTAACCTGATCTTCAACTATTTCTTTCATTGTCTAATGTCTAATATTTTCATTGTTAAGATTTTTGTTATTTGTTATTTTATGCTTCACCGACTTTTCATTTGCATAAAACCTATATAATTTATAAAATTTATAAATATTATCTGTAAATTTATAAATATCAAAATCTTTTAAATGATAAAAATTAATTCAAAATTTTCAATATAAACATCTTTTTCGTTACTATTTAAAATTGCTTAAGTTATTTCATTATTATAAGGTTTTATTATTGAACTTGCCAGGAACACTCCTAACCTAATTTCTCGTGATTCATTAATTATTTCTCCTTTAATATTTACTTTAATTTTTATCAATTTTTCGGTGCGTGCAGGTATTTTAATTATTTCATTTATTTTTAATATATTTTTATTTAACCGATTGAATGAAAATTTGGGGAAAATTGGTGAAAATAAAAAAAAGTGCTTGGTTGGAAAATGATGAATTTAAAAGAGTTTTCTGTAAAAGAGTTGCGTGAAAAGTTAAAATCATTAAAATTGAATTTTAGTGGTAATAAAGCGACTCTATATAATAGATTGATGAATTTGTATGAAAAAAATGAAAATGGCGACGCACAAGCGTGGAGTGCAAAGGTCAGGAAACCACATGGAAATAGTCATCAATCAAATGAAGATAGAGCAGAGCCACTGGATGTAGATAGTGTAGTACAGTCAGGAAGTGAATCAGATGGTGATTAATCAGATGATAATTATCAAAATGTAAACAATGTGTCTATCAAATCTGAAATTGAACTCTTGAAACGGGAGATACAAATTTTGAAAAAAGAAAAAGAACGAATAGAATTGGTAAATAAAATAAAAAATAACTTTTATGAAAATGATAAAATGAAAAATAAAGTTATTGAACTTTTAAAAGATTTTACAGGCGAAAATGATAATTTCTCTTTGTGGTATGAACAAGTGAAAAATATACAAAAACAATATCAAATTTGTGATAGTGAAATGAAATTAATTATTATTGCTAGTAATTGGTTTCAGTCGAGTGCACATCACATAAAAATGAATTTAGACGAACTAATGAATAATTTAAAAAAGTATTTTTGATATTAAAATAAATAAAGTTCAACAAAGGAAAAAATTTGATGAACGTATTTGGAAATTTAATGAAAAGTTTTCAGATTATTTCCAGGAAAAATTATGCCTTTCCAACAGTATGATGCTGTCTGAAGAAGAATTTATTGATGCTACAATCGAAGGTTTAGATGATCGTGTTCTCATCAATCAAGCAAGAGTACAAAGATTTAAAACAAAAGAAGAGCTTTTTCAATCATTTGTAAATATTATTAAAGAAGAAGTGGGTATTAAAAAAGAGGTGAAGCAACAACATTATTCGCAACAACATCAACAACAACAAAATAAATCGCAGCAATATCAGAAATTAAGAAAGTGTTATAAATGTGGCTTTTTGGGACATATTTCTTCAGAATGTAAAAAACCTAAGCGCGAGTATGGATCTTGTTTCAATTGTGGTGCTACTGATCATATAGCAACAAATTGCCCGGGAAGTAAAAATAAGATGACAATGGTAGAAACACGAGACTCAATCAATAATATTGGAATACAATTTCCTGAATTTGTTGAAAAGGTAGGAATATATCAAAAAAATTCAGAAGGTAAGATGAAAGAACAACAATTATATGCAATAATTGACACAGGTAGTGCTATATCCATTATAAAAGAAAAATACATAAATAATTACGATATTAATGTGAATATTTTACCACTTGAGATTTTTGGAATCAATAATTCAAAATTAATAATAAACGGTATATTTACAGGTTGGTTAAGAATTTTTGACAATTTTAAATATGTAAGATCATATGTCGTAGATAATAATACTATGCAATCACATATAATAATCGGTAGAATCTTTTTAATACATTAAATATTAAGTTGATGGTAAAAGAAAGAATTGTTAATGATAATTTAAATAATAATAATAATAGTAATGAGACAATCAATAATTGTGAAATGTTTGAAAAACAATTATTAAATATTAGTATAGATCAAGTTAATGTAACAGATAAAATCGAATT
>CAXAQU010000258.1:0-18292 GCA_963971155.1 Anthrax anthrax
ATTTTCGACAAATAAGACATTCCAGTTGTTTTTCTTACTTTTCACTGGTACAAACGGCCAGTATCGAGAATATTTGAAAAATCTCGTGTTCCAGCAGTTTTTTCTCAATTTCCTCTGAAATATCAGGCGAAATGAAGAATCTTGGAAAAATAAAGCGTTCCAGTGGTTTTACTTACTTTTCACTGGTACAAACGGCCAGTATCGAGAATATTTGATAAATCTCGTGTTCCTGCAGTTTTTTCTCAATTTACTCTGAAATATTAGGCGAAATGAAGAATTTCGACAAATAAGACGTTCCAGTGGTTTTACTTACTTTTCACTGGTACAAACGGCCAGTATCGAGAATATTTGAAAAATCTCGTGTTCCAGCAGTGTTTTCTCAATTTCCTCTGAAATATCAGGCGAAATGAAGAATCTTGGAAAAATAAAGCGTTCCAATGGTTTTACTTACTTTTCACTGGTACAAAACGGCCTGTATCGAGAATGTTTGATAAATATCGTGTTCCAGCAGTTTTTTTCCAATTTCCTCTGAAATATCAGGCGAAATGAAGAATTTTCGACAACTAAGACATTCCAGTTGTTTTTCTTACTTTTCACTAGTACAAACGGCCAGTATCGAGAATGTTTGATAAATATCGTGTTCCAGCAGTTTTTTTTTCAATTTCCTCTGAAATATCAGGCGAAATGAAGAATTTTCGACAAATAAGACATTCCAGTTGTTTTTCTTACTTTTCACTGGTACAAAACGGCCAGTATCGAGAATATTGAAAAATCTCGTGTTCCAGCAGTTTTTTCTCAATTTCCTCTGAAATATCAGGCGAAATGAAGAATCTTGGAAAAATAAAGCGTTCCAGTGGTTTTACTTACTTTTCACTGGTACAAACGGCCAGTATCGAGAATATTTGATAAATCTCGTGTTCCAGCAGTTTTTTCTCAATTTCCTCTGAAATATCAGGCGAAATGAAGAATTTTCGACAAATAAGAAATGAAGAATCTTGGAAAAATAAGGCGTTCCAATGGTTTTACTTACATTTCACTGGTACAAACGGCCAGTATCGAGAATGTTTGATAAATATCGTGTTCCAGCAGTTTTTTTCCAATTTCCTCTGAAATATCAGGCGAAATGAAGAATTTTCGACAACTAAGACATTCCAGTTGTTTTTCTTACTTTTCACTAGTACAAACGGCCAGTATCGAGAATGTTTGATAAATATCGTGTTCCAGCAGTTTTTTTTCAATTTCCTCTGAAATATCAGGCGAAATGAAGAATTTTCGACAAATAAGACATTCCAGTTGTTTTTCTTACTTTTCACTGGTACAAACGGCCAGTATCGAGAATATTTGAAAAATCTCGTGTTCCAGCAGTTTTTTCTCAATTTCCTCTGAAATATCAGGCGAAATGAAGAATCTTGGAAAAATAAAGCGTTCCAGTGGTTTTACTTACTTTTCACTGGTACAAACGGCCAGTATCGAGAATATTTGATAAATCTCGTGTTCCTGCAGTTTTTTCTCAATTTACTCTGAAATATTAGGCGAAATGAAGAATTTTCGACAAATAAGACGTTCCAGTGGTTTTACTTACATTTCACTGGTACAAACGGCCAGTATCGAGAATGTTTGATAAATATCGTGTTCCAGCAGTTTTTTCTCAATTTCCTCTGAAATATCAGGCGAAATGAAGAATTTTCGACAAATAAGACGTTCCAGTGGTTTTACTTACATTTCACTGGTACAAACGGCTAGTATCGAGAATTTTTGAAAAATATCGTGTGCCAGCAATTATTTTTGAATTTCCTCCGAAATTTCAGGCGAAATGAAGAATTTTCGACAAATAAGACGTTCCAGTGGTTTTACTTACATTTCACTGGTACAAACGGCCAGTATCGAGAATGTTTGATAAATATCGTGTTCCAGCAGTTTTTTCTCAATTCCTCTGAAATATCAGGCGAAATTAAGAATTTTCGACAAATAAGACGTTCCAGTGGTTTTACTTACATTTCACTGGTACAAACGGCTAGTATCGAGAATTTTTGAAAAATATCGTGTGCCAGCAATTATTTTTGAATTTCCTCCGAAATTTCAGGCGAAATGAAGAATTTTCGACAAATAAGACGTTCCAATGGTTTTACTTACATTTCACTGGTACAAACGGCCAGTATCGAGAATATTTGAAAAATCTCGAGTTCCAGCAGTTTTTTCTCAATTTCGGCGAAATAAAGAATCTTGGAAAAATAAGGCGTTCCAATGGTTTTACTTACATTTCACTGGTACAAACGGCCAGTATCGAGAATATTTGAAAAATCTCGTGTTCCAGCAGTTTTTTTTCAATTTACTCTGAAATATCAGGCGAAATGAAGAATTTTAGACAAATAAGACGTTCCAGTGGTTTTACTTACATTTCACTGGTACAAAACGGCCAGTATCGAGAATATTTGAAAAATCTCGTGTTCCAGCAGTTTTTTCTCAATTTCCTCTGAAATATCAGGCGAAATGAAGAATTTTCGACAAATAAGGCGTTCCAATGGTTTTACTTACATTTCACTGGTACAAACGGCCAGTATCGAGAATTTTTGAAAAATATCGTGTGCCAGCAATTATTTTTGAATTTCTTCCGAAATTTCAGGCGAAATGAAGAATTTTCGACAAATGTCTTATTTGTCCAATGGTTCCAATGGTTTTACTTACATTTCACTGGTACAAACGGCCAGTATCGAGAATATTTGAAAAATCTCGTGTTCCAGCAGTTTTTTCTCAATTTCCTCTGAAATATCAGGCGAAATGAAGAATCTTGGAAAAATAAAGCATTTCAATGGTTTTACTTACATTTCACTGGTACAAACGGCCAGCATCGAGAATATTTGAAAAATCTCGTGTTCCAGCAGTTTTTTCTCAATTTACTCTGAAATATCAGGCGAAATGAAGAATTTTAGACAAATAAGACGTTCCAGTGGTTTTACTTACATTTCACTGGTACAAACGGCCAGTATCGAGAATATTTGAAAAATCTCGTGTTCCACCAGTTTTTTCTCAATTTCCTCTGAAATATCAGGCGAAATGAAGAATTTTCGACAAATAAGACGTTCCAATGGTTTTACTTACATTTCACTGGTACAAACGGCCAGTATCGTGAATATTTGAAAAATCTCGTGTTCCAGCAGTTTTTTCTCAATTTCGGCGAAATAAAGAATCTTGGAAAAATAAGGCGTTCCAATGGTTTTACTTACATTTCACTGGTACAAACGGCCAGTATCGAGAATATTTGAAAAATCTCGTGTTTCAGCAGTTTTTTCTCAATTTCCTCTGAAATATCAGGCGAAATGAAGAATCTTGGAAAAATAAAGCGTTCCAATGGTTTTACTTACTTTTCACTGGTACAAAACGGCCTGTATCGAGAATGTTTGATAAATATCGTGTTCCAGCAGTTTTTTCTCAATATCCTCTGAAATATCGGGCGAAATGAAGAATCTTGGAAAAATAAAGCGTTCCAGTGGTTTTACTTACTTTTCACTGGCACAAACGGCCAGTATCGAGAATATTTGATAAATCTCGTGTTCCTGCAGTTTTTTCTCAATTTATTCTGAAATATTAGGCGAAATGAAGAATTTTCGACAAATAAGACGTTCCAGTGGTTTTACTTACATTTCACTAGTACAAACGGCCAGTATCGAGAATGTTTGATAAATATCGTGTTCCAGCAGTTTTTTCTCAATTTCCTCTGAAATATCAGGCGAAATGAAGAATTTTCGACAAATAAGAAATGAAGAATCTTGGAAAAATAAGGCGTTCCAATGGTTTTACTTACATTTCACTGGTACAAACGGCCAGTATCGAGAATGTTTGATAAATATCGTGTTCCAGCAGTTTTTTCTCAATTTCCTCTGAAATATCAGGCGAAATGAAGAATTTTCGACAAATAAGACGTTCCAGTGGTTTTACTTACATTTCAATGGTACAAACGGCCAGTATCGAGAATATTTGAAAAATCTCGTGTTCAAGCAGTTTTTTCTCAATTTCCTCTGAAATATCAGGCGAAATGAAGAATTTTCGACAAATAAGACATTCCAGTTGTTTTTCTTACTTTTCACTGGTACAAACGGCCAGTATCGAGAATATTTGAAAAATCTCGTGTTCCAGCAGTTTTTTCTCAATTTCCTCTGAAATATCAGGCGAAATGAAGAATCTTGGAAAAATAAAGCGTTCCAGTGGTTTTACTTACTTTTCACTGGTACAAACGGCCAGTATCGAGAATATTTGATAAATCTCGTGTTCAAGCAGTTTTTTCTCAATTTCCTCTGAAATATCAGGCGAAATGAAGAATTTTCGACAAATAAGACATTCCAGTTGTTTTTCTTACTTTTCACTGGTACAAACGGCCAGTATCGAGAATATTTGAAAAATCTCGTGTTCCAGCAGTGTTTTCTCAATTTCCTCTGAAATATCAGGCGAAATGAAGAATCTTGGAAAAATAAAGCGTTCCAATGGTTTTACTTACTTTTCACTGGTACAAACGGCCTGTATCGAGAATGTTTGATAAATATCGTGTTCCAGCAGTTTTTCTCAATATCCTCTGAAATATCGGGCGAAATGAAGAATCTTGGAAAAATAAAGCGTTCCAGTGGTTTTACTTACTTTTCACTGGTTACAAACGGCCAGTATCGAGAATATTTGATAAATCTCGTGTTCCTGCAGTTTTTTCTCAATTTACTCTGAAATATTAGGCGAAATGAAGAATTTTCGACAAATAAGACGTTCCAGTGGTTTTACTTACATTTCACTGGTACAAACGGCCAGTATCGAGAATGTTTGATAAATATCGTGTGCCAGCAATTATTTTTGAATTTCCTCCGAAATTTCAGGCGAAATGAAGAATTTTCGACAAATAAGATGTTCCAGTGGTTTTACTTACATTTCACTGATACAAACGGCCAGTATCGAGAATATTTGAAAAATCTCGTGTTCCAGCAGTTTTTTCTCAATTTCCTCTGAAATATCAGGCGAAATGAAGAATTTTCGACAAATAAGAAATGAAGAATCTTGGAAAAATAAGGCGTTCCAATGGTTTTACTTACATTTCACTGGTACAAACGGCCAGTATCGAGAATGTTTGATAAATATCGTGTTCCAGCAGTTTTTTTTCAATTTCCTCTGAAATATCAGGCGAAATGAAGAATTTTCGACAACTAAGACATTCCAGTTGTTTTTCTTACTTTTCACTAGTACAAACGGCCAGTATCGAGAATGTTTGATAAATATCGTGTTCCAGCAGTTTTTTTTCAATTTCCTCTGAAATATCAGGCGAAATGAAGAATTTTCGACAAATAAGACGTTCCAGTGGTTTTACTTACATTTCACTGGTACAAACGGCCAGTATCGAGAAAATTTGAAAAATCTCGTGTTCCAGCAGTTTTTTTCTCAATATCCTCTGAAATATCGGGCGAAATGAAGAATCTTGGAAAAATAAAGCGTTCCAGTGGTTTTACTTACTTTTCACTGGTACAAACGGCCAGTATCGAGAATATTTGATAAATCTCGTGTTCCTGCAGTTTTTTCTCAATTTACTCTGAAATATTAGGCGAAATGAAGAATTTTCGACAAATAAGACGTTCCAGTGGTTTTACTTACATTTCACTGGTACAAACGGCCAGTATCGAGAATGTTTGATAAATATCGTGTGCCAGCAATTATTTTTGAATTTCCTCCGAAATTTCAGGCGAAATGAAGAATTTTCGACAAATAAGATGTTCCAGTGGTTTTACTTACATTTCACTGATACAAACGGCCAGTATCGAGAATATTTGAAAAATCTCGTGTTCCAGCAGTTTTTTCTCAATTTCCTCTGAAATATCAGGCGAAATGAAGAATTTTCGACAAATAAGAAATGAAGAATCTTGGAAAAATAAGGCGTTCCAATGGTTTTACTTACATTTCACTGGTACAAACGGCCAGTATCGAGAATGTTTGATAAATATCGTGTTCCAGCAGTTTTTTTTCAATTTCCTCTGAAATATCAGGCGAAATGAAGAATTTTCGACAACTAAGACATTCCAGTTGTTTTTCTTACTTTTCACTAGTACAAACGGCCAGTATCGAGAATGTTTGATAAATATCGTGTTCCAGCAGTTTTTTTTCAATTTCCTCTGAAATATCAGGCGAAATGAAGAATTTTCGACAAATAAGACGTTCCAGTGGTTTTACTTACATTTCACTGGTACAAACGGCCAGTATCGAGAAAATTTGAAAAATCTCGTGTTCCAGCAGTGTTTTCTCAATTTCCTCTGAAATGTCAGGCGAAATGAAGAATCTTGGAAAAATAAAGCGTTCCAGTGGTTTTACTTACTTTTCACTGGTACAAAGGGCTAGTATCGAGATTGTTTGAAAAATCTCGTGTTCCAGCAGTTTTTTCTCAATTTCCTCTGAAATATCAAGCGAAATGAAGAATCTTGGAAAAATAAAGCGTTCCAATGGTTTTACTCACTTTTCACTGGTACAAACTGCCAGTATCGAGAATGTTTGATAAATATCGTGTTCCAGCAGTTTTTTTTTGAATTTTATCTGAAATATCAGGCGAAATGAAGAATTTTCGACAAATAAGACGTTCCAGTGGTTTTACTTACATTTCACTGGTACAAACGGCCAGTATCGAGAATGTTTGATAAATATCGTGTTCCAGCAGTTTTTTTTCAATTTCCTCTGAAATATCAGGCGAAATGAAGAATTTTCGACAACTAAGACATTCCAGTTGTTTTTCTTACTTTTCACTAGTACAAACGGCCAGTATCGAGAATATTTGAAAAATCTCGTATTCCAGCAGTTTTTTCTCAATTTACTCTGAAATATCAGGCGAAATGAAGAATTTTCGACAAATAAGACGTTCCAATGGTTTTACTTACATTTCACTGGTACAAACGGCCAGTATCGAGAATGTGTGCAAAATATCGTGTTCCAGCAATTTTTTCTCAATTTTTTCTGAAATATCAGGCGAAATGAAGAATTTTCGACAAATAAGACATTCCAGTGGTTTTTCTTACTTTTCACTAGTACAAACGGCCAGTATCGAGAATATTTGAAAAATCTCGTGTTCCAGCAGTTTTTTCTCAATGTACTCTGAAATATCAGGCGAAATTAAGAATTTTCGACAAATAAGACATTCCAGTTGTTTTTCTTACTTTTCACTAGTACAAACGGCCAGTATCAAAAATATTTGAAAAATCTCGTGTTCCAGCAGTTTTTTCTCAATTTACTCTGAAATATCAGGCGAAATGAAGAATTTTCGACAAATAAGACGTTCCAGTGGTTTTACTTACATTTCACTGGTACAAACGGCCAGTATCGAGAATATTGAAAAATCTCGTGTTCCAGCAGTTTTTTCTCAATTTCCTCTGAAATATCAGGTGAAATGAAGAATTTTAGACAAATAAGGCGTTCCAATGGTTTTACTTACATTTCACTGGTACAAACGGCCAGTATCGAGAATATTTGAAAAATCTCGTGTTTCAGCAGTTTTTTTTCATTTCCTCTGAAATATCAGGCGAAATGAAGAATCTTGGAAAAATAAAGCGTTCCAATGGTTTTACTTACTTTTCACTGGTACAAACGGCCTGTATCGAGAATGTTTGATAAATATCGTGTTCCAGCAGTTTTTTCTCAATTTCCTCTGAAATATCAGGCGAAATGAAGAATTTTCGACAAATAAGACGTTCCAGAGGTTTTACTTACATTTCACTGGTACAAACGGCCAGTATCGAGAATATTTGAAAAATCTCGTGTTCCAGCTGTTTTTTCTCAATTTCCTCTGAAATATCAGGCGAAATGAAGAATTTTCGACAAATAAGAAATGAAGAATCTTGGAAAAATAAGGCGTTCCAATGGTTTTACTTACATTTCACTGGTACAAACGGCCAGTATCGAGAATGTTTGATAAATATCGTGTTCCAGCAGTTTTTTTTCAATTTCCTCTGAAATATCAGGCGAAATGAAGAATTTTCGACAACTAAGACATTCCAGTTGTTTTTCTTACTTTTCACTAGTACAAACGGCCAGTATCGAGAATATTTGAAAAATCTGGTATTCCAGCAGTTTTTTCTCAATTTACTCTGAAATATCAGGCGAAATGAAGAATTTTCGACAAATAAGACGTTCCAATGGTTTTACTTACATTTCACTGGTACAAACGGCCAGTATCGAGAATGTGTGCAAAATATCGTTTTCCAGCAATTTTTTCTCAATTTCCTCTGAAATATCAGGCGAAATGAAGAATTTTCGACAAATAAGACATTCCAGTTGTTTTTCTTACTTTTCACTAGTACAAACGGCCAGTATCAAAAATATTTGATAAATATCGTGTTCCAGCAGTTTTTTCTCAATTTCCTCTGAAATATCAGGCGAAATGAAGAATTTTCGACAAATAAGACGTTCCAGTGGTTTTACTTACATTTCACTGGTACAAACGGCCAGTATCGAGAATATTTGAAAAATCTCGTGTTCAAGCTGTTTTTTCTCAATTTTCTCTGAAATATCAGGCGAAATGAAGAATTTTCGACAAACAAGACGTTCTAGTGGTTTTACGTACTTTTCACTGGTACAAACGGCCAGTATCGAGAATATTTGAAAAATCTTGTGTTACAGCAGTTTTTTCTCAATTTCCTCTGAAATATCAGGCGAAATGAAGAATCTTGGAAAAATAAAGCGTTCCGTTCGTTTTACTTACATTTCACTGGTACAAACGGCCAGTATCGAGAATATTTGAAAAATCTCGTGTTCCAGCAGTTTTTTCTCAATTTCCTCTGAAATATCAGGCGAAATGAAGAATTTTCGACAAATAAGACGTTCCAATGGTTTTACTTACATTTCACTGGTACAAACGGCCAGTATCGAGAATGTGTGCAAAATATCGTGTTCCAGCAATTTTTTCTCAATTTCCTCTGAAATATCAGGCGAAATGAAGAATTTTCGACAAATAAGACATTCCAGTTGTTTTTCTTACTCTTCACTAGTACAAACGGCCAGTATCAAAAATATTTGATAAATATCGTGTTCCAGCAGTTTTTTCTCAATTTCCTCTGAAATATCAGGCGAAATGAAGAATTTTCGACAAATAAGACGTTCCAGTGGTTTTACTTACATTTCACTGGTACAAACGGCCAGTATCGAGAATATTTGAAAAATCTCGTGTTCAAGCTGTTTTTTCTCAATTTTCTCTGAAATATCAGGCGAAATGAAGAATTTTCGACAAACAAGACGTTCTAGTGGTTTTACGTACTTTTCACTGGTACAAACGGCCAGTATCGAGAATATTTGAAAAATCTTGTGTTACAGCAGTTTTTTCTCAATTTCCTCTGAAATATCAGGCGAAATGAAGAATCTTGGAAAAATAAAGCGTTCCGTTCGTTTTACTTACATTTCACTTGTACAAACGGCCAGTATCGAGAATGTTTGATAAATATCGTGTTCCAGCAGTTTTTTCTCAATATCCTCTGAAATATCGGGCGAAATGAAGAATCTTGGAAAAATAAAGCGTTCCAGTGGTTTTACTTACTTTTCACTGGTACAAACGGCCAGTATCGAGAATATTTGATAAATCTCGTGTTCCTGCAGTTTTTTCTCAATTTATTCTGAAATATTAGGCGAAATGAAGAATTTTCGACAAATAAGACGTTCCAGTGGTTTTACTTACATTTCACTAGTACAAACGGCCAGTATCGAGAATGTTTGATAAATATCGTGTTCCAGCAGTGTTTTCTCAATTTCCTCTGAAATATCAGGCGAAATGAAGAATTTTCGACAAATAAGACGTTCCAGTGGTTTTACTTACATTTCACTGATACAAACGGCCAGTATCGAGAATATTTGAAAAATCTCGTGTTCCAGCAGTTTTTTCTCAATTTCCTCTGAAATATCAGGCGAAATGAAGAATTTTCGACAAATAAGAAATGAAGAATCTTGGAAAAATAAGGCGTTCCAATGGTTTTACTTACATTTCACTGGTACAAACGGCCAGTATCGAGAATGTTTGATAAATATCGTGTTCCAGCAGTTTTTTTCCAATTTCCTCTGAAAATATCAGGCGAAATGAAGAATTTTCGACAACTAAGACATTCCAGTTGTTTTTCTTACTTTTCACTAGTACAAACGGCCAGTATCGAGAATGTTTGATAAATATCGTGTTCCAGCAGTTTTTTTTCAATTTCCTCTGAAATATCAGGCGAAATGAAGAATTTTCGACAAATAAGACGTTCCAGTGGTTTTACTTACATTTCACTGGTACAAACGGCCAGTATCGAGAAAATTTGAAAAATCTCGTGTTCCAGCAGTGTTTTTCTCAATTTCCTCTGAAATATCAGGCGAATGAAGAATCTTGGAAAATAAAGCGTTCCAGTGGTTTTACTTACTTTTCACTGGTACAAAGGGCTAGTATCGAGATTGTTTGAAAAATCTCGTGTTCCAGCAGTTTTTTCTCAATTTCCTCTGAAATATCAGGCGAAATGAAGAATCTTGGAAAAATAAAGCGTTCCAGTGGTTTTACTTACTTTTCACTGGTACAAAGGGCTAGTATCGAGATTGTTTGAAAAATCTCGTGTTCCAGCAGTTTTTTCTCAATTTCCTCTGAAATATCAGGCGAAATGAAGAATCTTGGAAAAATAAAGCGTTCCAATGGTTTTACTTACTTTTCACTGGTACAAACGGCCTGTATCGAGAATGTTTGATAAATATCGTGTTCCAGCAGTTTTTTCTCAATATCCTCTGAAATATCGGGCGAAATGAAGAATCTTGGAAAAATAAAGCGTTCCAGTGGTTTTACTTACTTTTCACTGGTACAAACGGCCAGTATCGAGAATATTTGATAAATCTCGTGTTCCTGCAGTTTTTTCTCAATTTACTCTGAAATATTAGGCGAAATGAAGAATTTTCGACAAATAAGACGTTCCAGTGGTTTTACTTACATTTTACTGGTACAAACGGCCAGTATCGAGAATGTTTGATAAATATCGTGTGCCAGCAATTATTTTTGAATTTCCTCCGAAATTTCAGGCGAAATGAAGAATTTTCGACAAATAAGATGTTCCAGTGGTTTTACTTACATTTCACTGATACAAACGGCCAGTATCGAGAATATTTGAAAAATCTCGTGTTCCAGCAGTTTTTTTCTCAATTTCCTCTGAAATATCAGGCGAAATGAAGAATTTTCGACAAATAAGAAATGAAGAATCTTGGAAAAATAAGGCGTTCCAATGGTTTTACTTACATTTCACTGGTACAAACGGCCAGTATCGAGAATGTTTGATAAATATGGTGTTCCAGCAGTTTTTTTTCAATTTCCTCTGAAATATCAGGCGAAATGAAGAATTTTCGACAACTAAGACATTCCAGTTGTTTTTCTTACTTTTCACTAGTACAAACGGCCAGTATCGAGAATGTTTTATAAATATCGTGTTCCAGCAGTTTTTTTTCAATTTCCTCTGAAATATCAGGCGAAATGAAGAATTTTCGACAAATAAGACGTTCCAGTGGTTTTACTTACATTTCACAGGTACAAACGGCAGTATCGAGAAAATTTGAAAAATCTCGTGTTCCAGCAGTGTTTTCTCAATTTCCTCTGAAATATCAGGCGAAATGAAGAATCTTGGAAAAATAAAGCGTTCCAGTGGTTTTACTTACTTTTCACTGGTACAAAGGGCTAGTATCGAGATTGTTTGAAAAATCTCGTGTTCCAGCAGTTTTTTCTCAATTTCCTCTGAAATATCAAGCGAAATGAAGAATCTTGGAAAAATAAAAGCGTTCCAATGGTTTTACTCACTTTTCACTGGTACAAACTGCAGTATCGAGAATGTTTGATAAATATCGTGTTCCAGCAGTTTTTTTTTGAATTTTATCTGAAATATCAGGCGAAATGAAGAATTTTCGACAAATAAGACGTTCAGTGGTTTTACTTACATTTCACTGGTACAAACGGCCAGTATCCGAGAATGTTTGATAAATATCGTGTTCAGCAGTTTTTTTTTCAATTTCCTCTGAAATATCAGGCGAAATGAAGAATTTTCGACAACTAAGACATTCCAGTTGTTTTCTTACTTTTCACTAGTACAAACGGGCCAGTATCGAGAATATTTGAAAAATCTCGTATTCCAGCAGTTTTTTCTCAATTTACTCTGAAATATCAGGCCAAATGAATAATTTTCGACAAATACGACGTTCCAATGGTTTTACTTACATTTCACTGGTACAAACGGCCAGTATCGAGAATGTGTGCAAAATATCGTGTTCCAGCAATTTTTTCTCAATTTTTTCTGAAATATCAGGCGAAATGAAGAATTTTCGACAAATAAGACATTCCAGTGGTTTTTCTTACTTTTCACTAGTACAAACGGCCAGTATCGAGAATATTTGAAAAATCTCGTGTTCCAGCAGTTTTTTCTCAATGTACTCTGAAATATCAGGCGAAATGAAGAATTTTCGACAAATAAGACATTCAGTTGTTTTTCTTACTTTTCACTAGTACAAACGGCCAGTATCAAAAATATTTGAAAAATCTCGTGTTCCAGCAGTTTTTTCTCAATTTACTCTGAAATATCAGGCGAAAATGAAGAATTTTCGACAAATAAGACGTCCAGTGGTTTTACTTACATTTCACTGGTACAAACGGCCAGTATCGAGAATATTTGAAAAATCTCGTGTTCCAGCAGTTTTTTCTCAATTTCCTCTGAAATATCAGGTGAAATGAAGAATTTTAGACAAATAAGGCGTTCCAATGGTTTTACTTACATTTCACTGGTACAAACGGCCAGTATCGAGAATATTTGAAAAATCTCGTGTTTCAGCAGTTTTTTTTCAATTTCCTCTGAAATATCAGGCGAAATGAAGAATCTTGGAAAAATAAAGCGTTCCAGAGGTTTTACTTACATTTCACTGGTACAAACGGCCAGTATCGAGAATATTTGAAAAATCTCGTGTTCCAGCTGTTTTTTCTCAATTTCCTCTGAAATATCAGGCGAAATGAAGAATTTTCGACAAATAAGAAATGAATAATCTTGGAAAAATAAGGCGTTCCAATGGTTTTACTTACATTTCACTGGTACAAACGGCCAGTATCGAGAATGTTTGATAAATATCGTGTTCCAGCAGTTTTTTTTCAATTTCCTCTGAAATATCAGGCGAAATGAAGAATTTTCGACAACTAAGACATTCCAGTTGTTTTTCTTACTTTTCACTAGTACAAACGGCCAGTATCGAGAATATTTGAAAAATCTCGTATTCCAGCAGTTTTTTCTCAATTTACTCTGAAATATCAGGCGAAATGAAGAATTTTCGACAAATAAGACGTTCCAATGGTTTTACTTACATTTCACTGGTACAAACGGCCAGTATCGAGAATGTGTGCAAAATATCGTGTTCCAGCAATTTTTTCTCAATTTCCTCTGAAATATCAGGCGAAATGAAGAATTTTCGACAAATAAGACATTCCAGTTGTTTTTCTTACTTTTCACTAGTACAAACGGCCAGTATCAAAAATATTTGATAAATATCGTGTTCCAGCAGTTTTTTCTCAATTTCCTCTGAAATATCAGGCGAAATGAAGAATTTTCGACAAATAAGACGTTCCAGTGGTTTTACTTACATTTCACTGGTACAAACGGCCAGTATCGAGAATATTTGAAAAATCTCGTGTTCAAGCTGTTTTTTCTCAATTTTCTCTGAAATATCAGGCGAAATGAAGAATTTTCGACAAACAAGACGTTCTAGTGGTTTTACGTACTTTTCACTGGTACAAACGGCCAGTATCGAGAATATTTGAAAAATCTTGTGTTACAGCAGTTTTTTCTCAATTTCCTCTGAAATATCAGGCGAATGAAGAATCTTGGAAAAATAAAGCGTTCCGTTCGTTTTACTTACATTTCACTGGTACAAACGGCCAGTATCGAGAATATTTGAAAAATCTCGTGTTCCAGCAGTTTTTTCTCAATTTCCTCTGAAATATCAGGCGAAATGAAGAATTTTCGACAAATAAGACGTTCCAGTGGTTTTACTTACATTTCACTGGTAGAAACGGCCAGTATCGAAAATATGTGAAAAATCTCGTGTTCCAGCAGTTTTTTCTCAATTTCCTCTGAAATATCAGGCGAAATGAAGAATTTTCGACAAATAAGACGTTCCAGTGGTTTTACTTACATTTCAATGGTACAAACGGCCAGTATCGAGAATATTTGAAAAATCTCGTGTTCAAGCAGTTTTTTCTCAATTTCCTCTGAAATATCAGGCGAAATGAAGAATTTTCGACAAATAAGACATTCCAGTTGTTTTTCTTACTTTTCACTGGTACAAACGGCCAGTATCGAGAATATTTGAAAAATCTCGTGTTCCAGCAGTTTTTTTTCAATTTCCTCTGAAATATCAGGCGAAATGAAGAATTTTCGACAAATAAGACGTTCCAGTGGTTTTACTTACATTTCACTGGTACAAACGGCCAGTATCGAGAAAATTTGAAAAATCTCGTGTTCCAGCAGTGTTTTCTCAATTTACTCTGAAATATTAGGCGAAATGAAGAATTTTCGACAAATAAGACGTTCCAGTGGTTTTACTTACATTTCACTGGTACAAACGGCCAGTATCGAGAATGTTTGATAAATATCGTGTTCCAGCAGTTTTTTCTCAATTTCCTCTGAAATATCAGGCGAAATGAAGAATTTTCGACAAGTAAGACGTTCCAGTGGTTTTACTTACATTTCACTGGTACAAACGGCTAGTATCGAGAATTTTTGAAAAATATCGTGTGCCAGCAATTATTTTTGAATTCCTCCGAAATTTCAGGCGAAATTGAAGAATTTTCGACAAATAAGACGTTCCAGTGGTTTTACTTACATTTCACTGGTACAAACGGCCAGTATCGAGAATGTTTGATAAATATCGTGTTCCAGCAGTTTTTTCTCAATTTCCTATGAAATATCAGGCGAAATGAAGAATTTTCGACAAATAAGACGTTCCAGTGGTTTTACTTACATTTCACTGGTACAAACGGCTAGTATCGAGAATTTTTGAAAAATATCGTGTGCCAGCAATTATTTTTGAATTTCCTCCGAAATTTCAGGCGAAATGAAGAATTTTCGACAAATAAGACGTTCCAATGGTTTTACTTACATTTCACTGGTACAAACGGCCAGTATCGAGAATATTTGAAAAATCTCGAGTTCCAGCAGTTTTTTCTCAATTTCGGCGAAATAAAGAATCTTGGAAAAATAAGGCGTTCCAATGGTTTTACTTACATTTCACTGGTACAAACGGCCAGTATCGAGAATATTTGAAAAATCTCGTGTTCCAGCAGTTTTTTCTCAATTTACTCTGAAATATCAGGCGAAATGAAGAATTTTAGACAAATAAGACGTTCCAGTGGTTTTACTTACATTTCACTGGTACAAACGGCCAGTATCGAGAATATTTGAAAAATCTCGTGTTCCAGCAGTTTTTTCTCAATTTCCTCTGAAATATCAGGCGAAATGAAGAATTTTCGACAAATAAGGCGTTCCAATGGTTTTACTTACATTTCACTGGTACAAACGGCCAGTATCGAGAATTTTTGAAAAATATCGTGTGCCAGCAATTATTTTTGAATTTCTTCCGAAATTTCAGGCGAAATGAAGAATTTTCGACAAATGTCTTATTTGTCCAATGGTTCCAATGGTTTTACTTACATTTCACTGGTACAAACGGCCAGTATCGAGAATATTTGAAAAATCTCGTGTTCCAGCAGTTTTTTCTCAATTTCCTCTGAAATATCAGGCGAAATGAAGAATCTTGGAAAAATAAAGCATTTCAATGGTTTTACTTACATTTCACTGGTACAAACGGCCAGCATCGAGAATATTTGAAAAATCTCGTGTTCCAGCAGTTTTTTCTCAATTTACTCTGAAATATCAGGCGAAATGAAGAATTTTAGACAAATAAGACGTTCCAGTGGTTTTACTTACATTTCACTGGTACAAACGGCCAGTATCGAGAATATTTGAAAAATCTCGTGTTTCAGCAGTTTTTTCTCAATTTCCTCTGAAATATCAGGCGAAATGAAGAATCTTGGAAAAATAAAGCGTTCCAATGGTTTTACTTACTTTTCACTGGTACAAACGGCCTGTATCGAGAATGTTTGATAAATATCGTGTTCCAGCAGTTTTTTCTCAATATCCTCTGAAATATCAGGCGAAATGAAGAATTTTCGACAAATAAGACGTTCCAATGGTTTTACTTACATTTCACTGGTACAAACGGCCAGTATCGAGAATATTTGAAAAATCACGTGTTCCAGCAGTTTTTTCTCAATTTCGGCGAAATAAAGAATCTTGGAAAAATAAGGCGTTCCAATGGTTTTACTTACATTTCACTGGTACAAACGGCCAGTATTGAGAATATTTGAAAAATCTCGTGTTTCAGCAGTTTTTTCTCAATTTCCTCTGAAATATCAGGCGAAATGAAGAATCTTGGAAAAATAAAGCGTTCCAATGGTTTTACTTACTTTTCACTGGTACAAACGGCCTGTATCGAGAATGTTTGATAAATATCGTGTTCCAGCAGTTTTTTCTCAATATCCTCTGAAATATCGGGCGAAATGAAGAATCTTGGAAAAATAAAGCGTTCCAGTGGTTTTACTTACTTTTCACTGGTACAAACGGCCAGTATCGAGAATATTTGATAAATCTCGTGTTCCTGCAGTTTTTTCTCAATTTACTCTGAAATATTAGGCGAAATGAAGAATTTTCGACAAATAAGACGTTCCAGTGGTTTTACTTACATTTCACTAGTACAAACGGCCAGTATCGAGAATGTTTGATAAATATCGTGTTCCAGCAGTTTTTTCTCAATTTCCTCTGAAATATCAGGCGAAATGAAGAATTTTCGACAAATAAGACGTTCCAGTGGTTTTACTTACATTTCACTGATACAAACGGCCAGTATCGAGAATATTTGAAAAATCTCGTGTTCCAGCAGTTTTTTCTCAATTTCCTCTGAAATATCAGGCGAAATGAAGAATTTTCGACAAATAAGAAATGAAGAATCTTGGAAAAACAAGGCGTTCCAATGGTTTTACTTACATTTCACTGGTACAAACGGCCAGTATCGAGAATGTTTGATAAATATCGTGTTCCAGCAGTTTTTTTTCAATTTCCTCTGAAATATCAGGCGAAATGAAGAATTTTCGACAACTAAGACATTCCAGTTGTTTTTCTTACTTTTCACTAGTACAAACGGCCAGTATCGAGAATGTTTGATAAATATCGTGTTCCAGCAGTTTTTTTTCAATTTCCTCTGAAATATCAGGCGAAATGAAGAATTTTCGACAAATAAGACGTTCCAGTGGTTTTACTTACATTTCACTGGTACAAACGGCCAGTATCGAGAATGTTTGATAAATATCGTGTTCCAGCAGTTTTTTTTCAATTTCCTCTGAAATATCAGGCGAAATGAAGAATTTTCGACAACTAAGTCATTCCAGTTGTTTTTCTTACTTTTCACTAGTACAAACGGCCAGTATCGAGAATGTTTGATAAATATCGTGTTCCAGCAGTTTTTTTTCAATTTCCTCTGAAATATCAGGCGAAATGAAGAATTTTCGACAAATAAGACGTTCCAGTGGTTTTACTTACATTTCACTGGTACAAACGGCCAGTATCGAGAAAATTTGAAAAATCTCGTGTTCCAGCAGTGTTTTCTCAATTTCCTCTGAAATATCAGGCGAAATGAAGAATCTTGGAAAAATAAAGCGTTCCAGTGGTTTTACTTACTTTTCACTGGTACAAAGGGCTAGTATCGAGAATATTTGAAAAATCTCGTGTTTCAGCAGTTTTTTTTCAATTTCCTCTGAAATATCAGGCGAAATGAAGAATCTTGGAAAAATAAAGCGTTCCAATGGTTTTACTTACTTTTCACTGGTACAAACGGCCAGTATCGAGAATGTTTGATAAATATCGTGTTCCAGCAGTTTTTTTTCAATTTCCTCTGAAATATCAGGCGAAATGAAGAATCTTGGAAAAATAAAGCGTTCCAATGGTTTTACTTACTTTTCACTGGTACAAACGGCCAGTATCAAGAATATTTGAAAAATCTCGTGTTTCAGCAGTTTTTTTTCAATTTCCTCTGAAATATCAGGCGAAATGAAGAATCTTGGAAAAATAAAGCGTTCCAATGGTTTTACTTACTTTTCACTGGTACAAACGGCCAGTATCGAGAATGTTTGATAAATATCGTGTTCCAGCAGTTTTTTTTCAATTTCCTCTGAAATATCAGGCGAAATGAAGAATCTTGGAAAAATAAA
>CAXAQU010000259.1:0-35034 GCA_963971155.1 Anthrax anthrax
GAACGCTTTATTTTTCCAAGATTCTTCATTTCGCCTAATATTTCAGTGTTAATTGAGGAAAAACTTCTGGAACACGAGATTTTTCAAATATTTTCGATATTGGCCGTTTGTACCAGTGAAATGTGAGTAAAACCACTGGAACGTCTTATTTTTCCAAGATTCTTCATTTCGCCCTATATTACAGTGGAAATTGAGGAAAAACTGCTGGAACACGAGATTTTTCAAAAATTTTCGATACTGGCCGTTTGTACCAGTGAAATGTAAGTAAAACCACTGGAACGATTTATTTTTCCAAGATTCTTCATTTCGCCTGATATTTCAGTGGAAATTGAAGAAAACTACTGGAACACGAGGTTTTTCAAATATTCTCGATACTGGCCGTTTGTACCAGTGAAATGTAAGTAGAACCACTGGAACGCTTTATTTTTCCAAGATTCTTCATTTCGCCTGATATTTCAGTGGAAATTGAGGAAAAACTGCTGTAACACGAGATTTTTCAAATATTCTCGATACTGGCCGTTTGTACCAGTGAAATGTTAGTAAAACCACTGGAACGCTTTATTTTTCCAAGATTCTTCATTTCGCCCGATATTTCAGTGGAAATTGAGGAAAAACTGCTGGAACACGAGATTTTTCAAATATTCTCGATACTGGCCGTTTGTACCAGTGAAATGTTAGTAAAACCACTGGAACGCTTTATTTTTCCTAGATTCTTCATTTCGCCCTATATTTCAGTGCAAATTGAGGAAAAACTTCTGGAACACGAGATTTTTCAAATATTCTCGATATTGGCCGTTTGTACCAGTGAAATGTGAGTAAAACCACTGGAACGTCTTATTTTTCCAAGATTCTTCATTTCGCCCTATATTACAGTGGAAATTGAGGAAAAACTGCTGGAACACGAGATTTTTCAAAAATTTTCGATACTGGCCGTTTGTACCAGTGAAATGTAAGTAAAACCACTGGAACGATTTATTTTTCCAAGATTCTTCATTTCGCCTGATATTTCAGTGGAAATTGAAGAAAACTACTGGAAAACGAGGTTTTTCAAATATTCTCGATACTGGCCGTTTGTACCAGTGAAATGTAAGTAGAACCACTGGAACGCTTTATTTTTCCAAGATTCTTCATTTCGCCTGATATTTCAGTGGAAATTGAGGAAAAACTGCTGTAACACGAGATTTTTCAAATATTCTCGATACTGGCCGTTTGTACCAGTGAAATGTTAGTAAAACCACTGGAACGCTTTATTTTTCCAAGATTCTTCATTTCGCCTAATATTTCAGTGTTAATTGAGGAAAAACTTCTGGAACACGAGATTTTTCAAATATTTTCGATATTGGCCGTTTGTACCAGTGAAATGTGAGTAAAACCACTGGAACGTCTTATTTTTCCAAGATTCTTCATTTCGCCCTATATTACAGTGGAAATTGAGGAAAAACTGCTGGAACACGAGATTTTTCAAAAATTTTCGATACTGGCCGTTTGTACCAGTGAAATGTAAGTAAAACCACTGGAACGATTTATTTTTCCAAGATTCTTCATTTCGCCTGATATTTCAGTGGAAATTGAAGAAAACTACTGGAACACGAGGTTTTTCAAATATTCTCGATACTGGCCGTTTGTACCAGTGAAATGTAAGTAGAACCACTGGAACGCTTTATTTTTCCAAGATTCTTCATTTCGCCTGATATTTCAGTGGAAATTGAGGAAAAACTGCTGTAACACGAGATTTTTCAAATATTCTCGATACTGGCCGTTTGTACCAGTGAAATGTTAGTAAAACCACTGGAACGCTTTATTTTTCCAAGATTCTTCATTTCGCCCGATATTTCAGTGGAAATTGAGGAAAAACTGCTGGAACACCAGATTTTTCAAATATTCTCGATACTGGCCCTTTGTACCAATGAAATGTAACTAAGACCACTATAACGATTTATTTTTCCAAGATTCTTCATTTCGCCTGATATTTCAGAGGGAATTGAGGAAATACTGCTGGAACACGAAATTTTTCAAATATTCTCGATACTGGCCGTTTGTACCAGTGAAATGTAAGTAGAACCACTGGAACGCTTTATTTTTCCAAGATTCTTCATTTCGCCTAATATTTCAGTGGAAATTCAGGAAAAACTACTGGAACACGAGGTTTTTCAAATATTCTCGATACTGGCCGTTTGTACCAGTGAAATGTAAGTAGAACCACTGGAACGCTTTATTTTTCCAAGATTCTTCATTTCGCCTAATATTTCAGTGTTAATTGAGGAAAAACTTCTGGAACACGAGATTTTTCAAATATTTTCGATATTGGCCGTTTGTACCAGTGAAATGTGAGTAAAACCACTGGAACGTCTTATTTTTCCAAGATTCTTCATTTCGCCCTATATTACAGTGGAAATTGAGGAAAAACTGCTGGAACACGAGATTTTTCAAAAATTTTCGATACTGGCCGTTTGTACCAGTGAAATGTAAGTAAAACCACTGGAACGATTTATTTTTCCAAGATTCTTCATTTCGCCTGATATTTCAGTGGAAATTGAAGAAAACTACTGGAACACGAGGTTTTTCAAATATTCTCGATACTGGCCGTTTGTACCAGTGAAATGTAAGTAGAACCACTGGAACGCTTTATTTTTCCAAGATTCTTCATTTCGCCTGATATTTCAGTGGAAATTGAGGAAAAACTGCTGTAACACGAGATTTTTCAAATATTCTCGATACTGGCCGTTTGTACCAGTGAAATGTTAGTAAAACCACTGGAACGCTTTATTTTTCCAAGATTCTTCATTTCGCCCGATATTTCAGTGGAAATTGAGGAAAAACTGCTGGAACACGAGATTTTTCAAATATTCTCGATACTGGCCGTTTGTACCAGTGAAATGTTAGTAAAACCACTGGAACGCTTTATTTTTCCTAGATTCTTCATTTCGCCCTATATTTCAGTGCAAATTGAGGAAAAACTTCTGGAACACGAGATTTTTCAAATATTCTCGATATTGGCCGTTTGTACCAGTGAAATGTGAGTAAAACCACTGGAACGTTTTATTTTTCCAAGATTCTTCATTTCGCCTGATATTTCAGAGGGAATTGAGGAAAAACTGCTGGAACACGAGATTTTTCAAATATTCTCGATACTGGCCGTTTGTACCAGTGAAATGTAAGTAGAACCACTGGAACGCTTTATTTTTCCAAGAGTCTTCATTTCGCCTAATATTTCAGTGGAAATTCAGGAAAAACTTCTGGAACACGAGATTTTTCAAATATTCTCGATATTGGCCGTTTGTACCAGTGAAATGTGAGTAAAACCACTGGAACGTCTTATTTTTCCAAGATTCTTCATTTCGCCCTATATTTCAGTGGAAATTGAGGAAAAACTACTGGAACACGAGATTTTTCAAAAATTTTCGATATTGGCCGTTTGTACCAGTGAAATGTAAGTAAAACCACTGGAACGATTTATTTTTTTAAGATTCTTCATTTCGCCTGATATTTCAGTGGAAATTGAGGAAAAACTGCTGGAACACGAGATTTTTCAAAAATTTTCGATATTGGCCGTTTGTACCAGTGAAATGTAAGTAAAATAACTGGAACGATTTATTTTTTTAAGATTCTTCATTTCGCCTGATATTTCAGTGGAAATTGAGGAAAAACTACTGGAACACGAGGTTTTTCAAATATTCTCGATACTGGACGTTTGTACCAGTGAAATGTAAGTAGAACCACTGGAACGCTTTATTTTTCCAAGATTCTTCATTTCGCCTAATATTTCAGTGGAAATTGAGGAAAAACTGCTGGAACACGAGATTTTTCAAATATTCTCGATACTGGCCGTTTGTACCAGTGAAATGTGAGTAAAACCACTGGAACGTATTATTTTTCCAAGATTCTTCATTTCGCCCTATATTTCAGTGGAAATTGAGGAAAAACTACTGGAACACGAGATTTTTCAAAAATTTTCGATATTGGCCGTTTGTACCAGTGAAATGTAAGTAGAACCACTGGAACGCTTTATTTTTCCAAGATTCTTCATTTCGCCTAATATTTCAGTGGAAATTCAGGAAAAACTTCTGGAACACGAGATTTTTCAAATATTCTCGATATTGGCCGTTTGTACCAGTGAAATGTGAGTAAAACCACTGGAACGTCTTATTTTTCCAAGATTCTTCATTTCGCCCTATATTTCAGTGGAAATTGAGGAAAAACTGCTGGAACACGAGATTTTTCAAATATTCTCGATACTGGCCCTTTGTACCAATGAAATGTAAGTAAGACCACTATAACGATTTATTTTTCCAAGATTCTTCATTTCGCCCTATAATTCAGTGGAAATTGAGGAAAAACTGCTGGAACACGAGATTTTTCAAATATTCTCGATACTGGCCCTTTGTACCAATGAAATGTAAGTAAGACCACTATAACGATTTATTTTTACAAGATTCTTCATTTCGCCTGATATTTCAGTGTTAATTGAGGAAAAACTTCTGGAACACGAGATTTTTCGAATATTCTCGATATTGGCCGTTTGTACCAGTGAAATGTAAGTAGAACCACTGGAACGCTTTATTTTTCCAAGATTCTTCATTTCGCCTAATATTTCAGTGGAAATTCAGGAAAAACTACTGGAACACGAGGTTTTTCAAATATTCTCGATACTGGCCGTTTGTACCAGTGAAATGTAAGTAGAACCACTGGAACGCTTTATTTTTCCAAGATTCTTCATTTCGCCTAATATTTCAGTGTTAATTGAGGAAAAACTTCTGGAACACGAGATTTTTCAAATATTCTCGATATTGGCCGTTTGTACCAGTGAAATGTGAGTAAAACCACTGGAACGTCTTATTTTTCCAAGATTCTTCATTTCGCCCTATATTACAGTGGAAATTGAGGAAAAACTGCTGGAACACGAGATTTTTCAAATATTCTCGATACTGGCCCTTTGTACCAATGAAATGTAAGTAAGACCACTATAACGATTTATTTTTCCAAGATTCTTCATTTCGCCCTATAATTCAGTGGAAATTGAGGAAAAACTGCTGGAACACGAGATTTTTCAAATATTCTCGATACTGGCCCTTTGTACCAATGAAATGTAACTAAGACCACTATAACGATTTATTTTTCCAAGATTCTTCATTTCGCCTGATATTTCAGAGGGAATTGAGGAAAAACTGCTGGAACACGAAATTTTTCAAATATTCTCGATACTGGCCGTTTGTACCAGTGAAGTGTAAGAAAAACCAATGGAACGCTTTATTTTTCCAAGATTCTTCATTTCGCCTAATATTTCAGTGGAAATTCAGGAAAAACTACTGGAACACGAGGTTTTTCAAATATTCTCGATACTGGCCGTTTGTACCAGTGAAATGTAAGTAGAACCACTGGAACGCTTTATTTTTCCAAGATTCTTCATTTCGCCTAATATTTCAGTGTTAATTGAGGAAAAACTTCTGGAACACGAGATTTTTCAAATATTCTCGATATTGGCCGTTTGTACCAGTGAAATGTGAGTAAAACCACTGGAACGTCTTATTTTTCCAAGATTCTTCATTTCGCCCTATATTACAGTGGAAATTGAGGAAAAACTACTGGAACACGAGATTTTTCAAAAATTTTCGATACTGGCCGTTTGTACCAGTGAAATGTAAGTAAAACCACTGGAACGATTTATTTTTCCAAGATTCTTCAATTCGCCTGATATTTCAGTGGAAATTGAAGAAAACTACTGGAACACGAGGTTTTTCAAATATTCTCGATACTGGCCGTTTGTACCAGTGAAATGTAAGTAGAACCACTTGAACGCTTTATTTTTCCAAGATTCTTCATTTCGCCTGATATTTCAGTGGAAATTGAGGAAAAACTGCTGTAACACGAGATTTTTCAAATATTCTCGATACTGGCCGTTTGTACCAATGAAATGTAAGTAGAACCACTGGAACGCTTTATATTTCCAAGATTCTTCATTTCGCCTGATATTTCAGTGGAAATTGAGGAAAAACTACTGGAACACGAGATTTTTCAAATATTCTCGATATTGGCCGTTTGTACCAGTGAAATGTGAGTAAAACCACTGGAACGTCTTATTTTTCCAAGATTCTTCATTTCGCCCTATATTTCAGTGGAAATTGAGGAAAAAACTGCTGGAACACGAGATTTTTCAAATATTCTCGATACTGGCCGTTTGTACCAGTGAAATGTTAGTAAAACCACTGGAACGATTTATTTTTCCAAGATTCTTCATTTCGCCCGATATTTCAGTGGAAATTGAGGAAAAACTTCTGGAACACGAGATTTTTCAAATATTCTCGATATTGGCCGTTTGTACCAGTGAAATGTGAGTAAAACCACTGGAACGTCTTATTTTTCCAAGATTCTTCATTTCGCCCTATATTTCAGGGGAAATTGAGGAAAAACTGCTGGAACACGAGATTTTTCAAATATTCTCGATACTGGCCGTTTGTACCAGTGAAATGTTAGTAAAACCACTGGAACGCTTTATTTTTCCAAGATTCTTCATTTCGCCCGATATTTCAGTGGAAATTGAGGAAAAACTGCTGGAACACGAGATTTTTCAAATATTCTCGATACTGGCCGTTTGTACCAGTGAAATGTTAGTAAAACCACTGGAACGCTTTATTTTTCCTAGATTCTTCATTTCGCCCTATATTTCAGTGCAAATTGAGGAAAAACTTCTGGAACACGAGATTTTTCAAATATTCTCGATATTGGCCGTTTGTACCAGTGAAATGTGAGTAAAACCACTGGAACGTTTTATTTTTCCAAGATTCTTCATTTCGCCTGATATTTCAGAGGGAATTGAGGAAAAACTGCTGGAACACGAGATTTTTCAAATATTCTCGATACTGGCCGTTTGTACCAGTGAAATGTAAGTAGAACCACTGGAACGCTTTATTTTTCCAAGATTCTTCATTTCGCCTAATATTTCAGTGGAAATTCAGGAAAAACTTCTGGAACACGAGATTTTTCAAATATTCTCGATATTGGCCGTTTGTACCAGTGAAATGTGAGTAAAACCACTGGAACGTCTTATTTTTCCAAGATTCTTCATTTCGCCCTATATTTCAGTGGAAATTGAGGAAAAACTACTGGAACACGAGATTTTTCAAAAATTTTCGATATTGGCCGTTTGTACCAGTGAAATGTAAGTAAAACCACTGGAACGATTTATTTTTTTAAGATTCTTCATTTCGCCTGATATTTCAGTGGAAATTGAGGAAAAACTGCTGGAACACGAGATTTTTCAAAAATTTTCGATATTGGCCGTTTGTACCAGTGAAATGTAAGTAAAATAACTGGAACGATTTATTTTTTTAAGATTCTTCATTTCGCCTGATATCTCAGTGGAAATTGAGGAAAAACTACTGGAACACGAGGTTTTTCAAATATTCTCGATACTGGACGTTTGTACCAGTGAAATGTAAGTAGAACCACTGGAACGCTTTATTTTTCCAAGATTCTTCATTTCGCCTAATATTTCAGTGGAAATTGAGGAAAAACTGCTGGAACACGAGATTTTTCAAATATTCTCGATACTGGCCGTTTGTACCAGTGAAATGTGAGTAAAACCACTGGAACGTATTATTTTTCCAAGATTCTTCATTTCGCCCTATATTTCAGTGGAAATTGAGGAAAAACTACTGGAACACGAGATTTTTCAAAAATTTTCGATATTGGCCGTTTGTACCAGTGAAATGTAAGTAGAACCACTGAACGCTTTATTTTTCCAAGATTCTTCATTTCGCCTAATATTTCAGTGGAAATTCAGGAAAAACTTCTGGAACACGAGATTTTTCAAATATTCTCGATATTGGCCGTTTGTACCAGTGAAATGTGAGTAAAACCACTGGAACGTCTTATTTTTCCAAGATTCTTCATTTCGCCCTATATTTCAGTAGAAATTGAGGAAAAACTGCTGGAACACGAGATTTTTCAAATATTCTCGATACTGGCCCTTTGTACCAATGAAATGTAAGTAAGACCACTATAACGATTTATTTTTACAAGATTCTTCATTTCGCCTGATATTTCAGTGTTAATTGAGGAAAAACTTCTGGAACACGAGATTTTTCGAATATTCTCGATATTGGCCGTTTGTACCAGTGAAATGTAAGTAGAACCACTGGAACGCTTTATTTTTCCAAGATTCTTCATTTCGCCTAATATTTCAGTGGAAATTCAGGAAAAACTTCTGGAACACGAGATTTTTCAAATATTCTCGATATTGGCCGTTTGTACCAGTGAAGTGTAAGAAAAACCAATGGAACGCTTTATTTTTCCAAGATTCTTCATTTCGTCTGATATTTCAGTGGAAATTGAGGAAAAACTACTGGAACACGAGGTTTTTCAAATATTCTCGATACTGGCCGTTTGTACCAATGCAATGTAAGTAGAACCACTGGAACGCTTTATTTTTCCAAGATTCTTCATTTCGCCCTATATTTCAGTGGAAATTGAGGAAAAACTACTGGAACACGAGATTTTTCAAATATTCTCGATACTGGCCGTTTGTACCAGTGAAATGTAAGTAGAACCACTGGAACGCTTTATTTTTCCAAGATTCTTCATTTCGCCTAATATTTCAGTGGAAATTCAGGAAAAACTTCTGGAACACGAGATTTTTCAAATATTCTCGATATTGGCCGTTTGTACCAGTGAAGTGTAAGAAAAACCAATGAAACGCTTTATTTTTCCAAGATTCTTCATTTCGCCTGATATTTCAGTGGAAATTGAGGAAAAACTACTGGAACACGAGGTTTTTCAAATATTCTCGATACTGGCCGTTTGTACCAGTGAAATGTAAGTAGAACCACTGGAACGCTTTATTTTTCCAAGATTCTTCATTTCGCCTAATATTTCAGTGTTAATTGAGGAAAAACTTCTGGAACACGAGATTTTTCGAATATTCTCGATACTGGCCGTTTGTACCAGTGAAATGTAAGTAGAACCACTGGAACGCTTTATTTTTCCAAGATTCTTCATTTCGCCCTATATTTCAGTGGAAATTGAGGAAAAACTACTGGAACACGAGATTTTTCAAAAATTTTCGATACTGGCCGTTTGTACCAGTGAAATGTAAGTAAAACCACTGGAACGATTTATTTTTCCAAGATTCTTCATTTCGCCTGATATTTCAGTGGAAATTGAGGAAAAACTACTGGAACACGAGGTTTTTCAAATATTCTCGATACTGGCCGTTTGTACCAGTGAAATGTAAGTAGAACCACTGGAACGCTTTATTTTTCCAAGATTCTTCATTTCGCCTGATATTTCAGTGGAAATTGAGGAAAAACTGCTGGAACACGAGATTTTTCAAATATTCTCGATACTGGCCGTTTGTACCAATGAAATGTAAGTAGAACCACTGGAACGCTTTATTTTTCCAAGATTCTTCATTTCGCCTGATATTTCAGTGGAAATTGAGGAAAAACTACTGGAACACGAGGTTTTTCAAATATTCTCGATACTGGCCGTTTGTACCAATGAAATGTAAGTAGAACCACTGGAACGCTTTATTTTTCCAAGATTCTTCATTTCGCCTAATATTTCAGTGGAAATTGAGGAAAAACTGCTGGAACACGAGATTTTTCAAATATTCTCGATACTGGCCGTTTGTACCAGTGAAATGTGAGTAAAACCACTGGAACGTATTATTTTTCCAAGATTCTTCATTTCGCCCTATATTTCAGTGGAAATTGAGGAAAAACTACTGGAACACGAGATTTTTCAAAAATTTTCGATATTGGCCGTTTGTACCAGTGAAATGTTTGTAAAACCACTGGAACGATTTATTTTTCCAAGATTCTTCATTTCGCCATAAATTTCAGTGGAAATTGAGGAAAAACTGCTGGAACACGAGATTTTTCAAATATTCTCGATACTGGCCCTTTGTACCAATGAAATGTAAGTAAGACCACTATAACGATTTATTTTTCCAAGATTCTTCATTTCGCCTGATATTTCAGAGGGAATTGAGGAAAAACTGCTGGAACACGAGATTTTTCAAATATTCTCGATACTGGCCGTTTGTACCAGTGAAGTGTAAGAAAAACCAATGGAACTCTTTATTTTTCCAAGATTCTTCATTTCGCCTGATATTTCAGTGGAAATTGAGGAAAAACTACTGGAACACGAGGTTTTTCAAATATTCTCGATACTGGCCGTTTGTACCAGTGAAATGTAAGTAGAACCACTGGAACGCTTTATTTTTCCAAGATTCTTCATTTCGCCTAATATTTCAGTGTTAATTGAGGAAAAACTACTGGAACACGAGATTTTTCAAATATTCTCGATATTGGCCGTTTGTACCAGTGAAATGTGAGTAAAACCACTGGAACGTCTTATTTTTCCAAGATTCTTCATTTCGCCCTATATTTCAGTGGAAATTGAGGAAAAACTACTGGAACACGAGATTTTTCAAAAATTTTCGATACTGGCCGTTTGTACCACTGAAATGTAAGTAAAACCACTGGAACGATTTATTTTTCCAAGATTCTTCATTTCGCCTGATATTTCAGTTGAAATTGAGGAAAAACTACAGGAACACGAGATTTTTCAAATATTCTCGATACTGGCCGTTTGTACCAGTGAAATGTAAGTAGAACCACTGGAACGCTTTATTTTTCCAAGATTCTTCATTTCGCCTGATATTTCAGTGGAAATTGAGGAAAAACTACTGGCACACGTGGTTTTTCAAATATTCTCGATACTGGCCGTTTGTACCAGTGAAATGTAAGTAAAACCACTGGAACGCTTTATTTTTCCGAGATTCTTCATTTCGCCTGATATTTCAGTGGAAATTGAGGAAAAACTACTGCAACACGAGGTTTTTCAAATATTCTCGATACTGGCCCTTTGTACCAATGAAATGTAAGTAAGACCACTGGAACGATTTATTTTTCCAAGATTCTTCATTTCGCCTGATATTTCAGTAGAAATTCAGGAAAAACTGCTGGAACACGAGATTTTTCAAATATTCTCGATACTGGCCGTTTGTACCAGTGAAATGTGAGTAAAACAACTGGAACGTCTTATTTTTCCAAGATTCTTCATTTCGCCCTATATTTCAGTGGAAATTGAGGAAAAACTACTGGAACACGAGGTTTTTCAAATATTCTCGATACTGGCCGTTTGTACCAGTGAAGTGTAAGAAAAACCAATGAAACGCTTTATTTTTCCAAGATTCTTCATTTCGCCTGATATTTCAGTGGAAATTGAGGAAAAACTACTGGAACACGAGGTTTTTCAAATATTCTCGATACTGGCCGTTTGTACCAGTGAAATGTAAGTAAAACCACTGGAACGCTTTATTTTTCCGAGATTCTTCATTTCGCCTGATATTTCAGTGGAAATTGAGGAAAAACTACTGGAACACGAGGTTTTTCAAATATTCTCGATACTGGCCGTTTGTACCAGTGAAGTGTAAGAAAAACCAATGAAACGCTTTATTTTTCCAAGATTCTTCATTTCGCCTGATATTTCAGTGGAAATTGAGGAAAAACTACTGGAACACGAGGTTTTTCAAATATTCTCGATACTGGCCGTTTGTACCAGTGAAATGTGAGTAAAACAACTGGAACGTCTTATTTTTCCAAGATTCTTCATTTCGCCTGATATTTCAGTGGAAATTCAGGAAAAACTTCTGGAACACGAGATTTTTCAAATATTCTCGATATTGGCCGTTTGTACCAGTGAAGTGTAAGAAAAACCAATGAAACGCTTTATTTTTCCAAGATTCTTCATTTCGCCTGATATTTCAGTGGAAATTGAGGAAAAACTACTGGAACACGAGGTTTTTCAAATATTCTCGATACTGGCCGTTTGTACCAGTGAAATGTGAGTAAAACAACTGGAACGTCTTATTTTTCCAAGATTCTTCATTTCGCCTGATATTTCAGTGGAAATTCAGGAAAAACTTCTGGAACACGAGATTTTTCAAATATTCTCGATATTGGCCGTTTGTACCAGTGAAGTGTAAGAAAAACCAATGAAACGCTTTATTTTTCCAAGATTCTTCATTTCGCCTGATATTTCAGTGGAAATTGAGGAAAAACTACTGGAACACGAGGTTTTTCAAATATTCTCGATACTGGCCGTTTGTACCAGTGAAATGTAAGTAAAACCACTGGAACGCTTTATTTTTCCGAGATTCTTCATTTCGCCTGATATTTCAGTGGAAATTGAGGAAAAACTACTGGAACACGAGGTTTTTCAAATATTCTCGATACTGGCCGTTTGTACCAGTGAAGTGTAAGAAAAACCAATGAAACGCTTTATTTTTCCAAGATTCTTCATTTCGCCTGATATTTCAGTGGAAATTGAGGAAAAACTACTGGCACACGTGGTTTTTCAAATATTCTCGATACTGGCCGTTTGTACCAGTGAAATGTAAGTAAAACCACTGGAACGCTTTATTTTTCCGAGATTCTTCATTTCGCCTGATATTTCAGTGGAAATTGAGGAAAAACTACTGGAACACGAGGTTTTTCAAATATTCTCGATACTGGCCGTTTGTACCAGTGAAGTGTAAGAAAAACCAATGAAACGCTTTATTTTTCCAAGATTCTTCATTTCGCCTGATATTTCAGTGGAAATTGAGGAAAAACTACTGGAACACGAGGTTTTTCAAATATTCTCGATACTGGCCGTTTGTACCAGTGAAATGTGAGTAAAACAACTGGAACGTCTTATTTTTCCAAGATTCTTCATTTCGCCTGATATTTCAGTGGAAATTCAGGAAAAACTTCTGGAACACGAGATTTTTCAAATATTCTCGATATTGGCCGTTTGTACCAGTGAAGTGTAAGAAAAACCAATGAAACGCTTTATTTTTCCAAGATTCTTCATTTCGCCTGATATTTCAGTGGAAATTGAGGAAAAACTACTGGAACACGAGGTTTTTCAAATATTCTCGATACTGGCCGTTTGTACCAGTGAAATGTAAGTAGAACCACTGGAACGCTTTATTTTTCCAAGATTCTTCATTTCGCCTAATATTTCAGTGTTAATTGAGGAAAAACTTCTGGAACACGAGATTTTTCGAATATTCTCGATATTGGCCGTTTGTACCAGTGAAATGTGAGTAAAACCACTGGAACGTCTTATTTTTCCAAGATTCTTCATTTCGCCCTATATTTCAGTGGAAATTGAGGAAAAACTACTGGAACACGAGATTTTTCAAAAATTTTCGATACTGGCCGTTTGTACCAGTGAAATGTAAGTAAAACCACTGGAACGATTTATTTTTCCAAGATTCTTCATTTCGCCTGATATTTCAGTGGAAATTGAGGAAAAACTACTGGAACACGAGGTTTTTCAAATATTCTCGATACTGGCCGTTTGTACCAGTGAAATGTAAGTAGAACCACTGGAACGCTTTATTTTTCCAAGATTCTTCATTTCGCCTGATATTTCAGTGGAAATTGAGGAAAAACTGCTGGAACACGAGATTTTTCAAATATTCTCGATACTGGCCGTTTGTACCAATGAAATGTAAGTAGAACCACTGGAACGCTTTATTTTTCCAAGATTCTTCATTTCGCCTGATATTTCAGTGGAAATTGAGGAAAAACTACTGGAACACGAGGTTTTTCAAATATTCTCGATACTGGCCGTTTGTACCAATGAAATGTAAGTAGAACCACTGGAACGCTTTATTTTTCCAAGATTCTTCATTTCGCCTAATATTTCAGTGGAAATTGAGGAAAAACTCCTGGAACACGAGATTTTTCAAATATTCTCGATACTGGCCGTTTGTACCAGTGAAATGTGAGTAAAACCACTGGAACGTATTATTTTTCCAAGATTCTTCATTTCGCCCTATATTTCAGTGGAAATTGAGGAAAAACTACTGGAACACGAGATATTTCAAAAATTTTCGATATTGGCCGTTTGTACCAGTGAAATGTTTGTAAAACCACTGGAACGATTTATTTTTCCAAGATTCTTCATTTCGCCATAAATTTCAGTGGAAATTGAGGAAAAACTGCTGGAACACGAGATTTTTCAAATATTCTCGATACTGGCCCTTTGTACCAATGAAATGTAAGTAAGACCACTATAACGATTTATTTTTCCAAGATTCTTCATTTCGCCTGATATTTCAGTGGAAATTGAGGAAAAACTACTGGAACACGAGGTTTTTCAAATATTCTCGATACTGGCCGTTTGTACCAGTGAAATGTAAGTAGAACCACTGGAACGCTTTATTTTTCCAAGATTCTTCATTTCGCCTGATATTTCAGTGGAAATTGAGGAAAAACTACTGGAACACGAGGTTTTTCAAATATTCTCGATACTGGCCGTTTGTACCAGTGAAATGTAAGTAGAACCACTGGAACGCTTTATTTTTCCAAGATTCTTCATTTCGCCTAATATTTCAGTGTTAATTGAGGAAAAACTTCTGGAACACGAGATTTTTCAAATATTCTCGATATTGGCCGTTTGTACCAGTGAAATGTGAGTAAAACCACTGGAACGTCTTATTTTTCCAAGATTCTTCATTTCGCCCTATATTTCAGTGGAAATTGAGGAAAAACTACTGGAACACGAGATTTTTCAAAAATTTTCGATACTGGCCGTTTGTACCAGTGAAGTGTAAGAAAAACCAATGGAACTCTTTATTTTTCCAAGATTCTTCATTTCGCCTGATATTTCAGTGGAAATTGAGGAAAAACTACTGGAACACGAGGTTTTTCAAATATTCTCGATACTGGCCGTTTGTACCAGTGAATTGTAAGTAGAACCACTGGAACGCTTTATTTTTCCAAGATTCTTCATTTCGCCTAATATTTCAGTGTTAATTGAGGAAAAACTTCTGGAACACGAGATTTTTCAAATATTCTCGATATTGGCCGTTTGTACCAGTGAAATGTGAGTAAAACCACTGGAACGTCTTATTTTTCCAAGATTCTTCATTTCGCCCTATATTTCAGTGGAAATTGAGGAAAAACTACTGGAACACGAGATTTTTCAAAAATTTTCGATACTGGCCGTTTGTACCACTGAAATGTAAGTAAAACCACTGGAACGATTTATTTTTCCAAGATTCTTCATTTCGCCTGATATTTCAGTGGAAATTGAGGAAAAACTACAGGAACACGAGATTTTTCAAATATTCTCGATACTGGCCGTTTGTACCAGTGAAATGTAAGTAAAACCACTGGAACGATTTATTTTTCCAAGATTCTTCATTTCGCCTGATATTTCAGTGGAAATTGAGGAAAAACTACAGGAACACGAGATTTTTCAAATATTCTCGATACTGGCCGTTTGTACCAGTGAAATGTAAGTAGAACCACTGGAACGCTTTATTTTCCCAAGATTCTTCATTTCGCCTGATATTTCAGTGGAAATTGAGGAAAAACTACTGGCACACGTGGTTTTTCAAATATTCTCGATACTGGCCGTTTGTACCAGTGAAATGTGAGTAAAACCACTGGAACGCTTTATTTTTCCAAGATTCTTCATTTCGCCCTATATTTCAGTGGAAATTGAGGAAAAACTACTGGAACACGAGATTTTTCAAAAATTTTCGATACTCACCGTTTGTACCAGTGAAATGTAAGTAAAACCACTGGAACGATTTATTTTTCCAAGATTCTTCATTTCGCCTGATATTTCAGTGGAAATTGAGGAAAAACTACAGGAACACGAGATTTTTCAAATATTCTCGATACTGGCCGTTTGTACCAGTGAAGTGTAAGAAAAACCAATGGAACTCTTTATTTTTCCAAGATTCTTCATTTCGCCTGATATTTCAGTGGAAATTGAGGAAAAACTACTGGAACACGAGGTTTTTCAAATATTCTCGATACTGGCCGTTTGTACCAGTGAAATGTAAGTAGAACCACTGGAACGCTTTATTTTTCCAAGATTCTTCATTTCGCCTAATATTTCAGTGTTAATTGAGGAAAAACTTCTGGAACACGAGATTTTTCAAATATTCTCGATATTGGCCGTTTGTACCAGTGAAATGTGAGTAAAACCACTGGAACGTCTTATTTTTCCAAGATTCTTCATTTCGCCCTATATTTCAGTGGAAATTGAGGAAAAACTACTGGAACACGAGATTTTTCAAAAATTTTCGATACTGGCCGTTTGTACCACTGAAATGTAAGTAAAACCACTGGAACGATTTATTTTTCCAAGATTCTTCATTTCGCCTGATATTTCAGTTGAAATTGAGGAAAAACTACAGGAACACGAGATTTTTCAAATATTCTCGATACTGGCCGTTTGTACCAGTGAAATGTAAGTAGAACCACTGGAACGCTTTATTTTTCCAAGATTCTTCATTTCGCCTGATATTTCAGTGGAAATTGAGGAAAAACTACTGGCACACGTGGTTTTTCAAATATTCTCGATACTGGCCGTTTGTACCAGTGAAATGTAAGTAAAACCACTGGAACGCTTTATTTTTCCGAGATTCTTCATTTCGCCTGATATTTCAGTGGAAATTGAGGAAAAACTACTGGAACACGAGGTTTTTCAAATATTCTCGATACTGGCCCTTTGTACCAATGAAATGTAAGTAAGACCACTGGAACGATTTATTTTTCCAAGATTCTTCATTTCGCCTGATATTTCAGTAGAAATTCAGGAAAAACTGCTGGAACACGAGATTTTTCAAATATTCTCGATACTGGCCGTTTGTACCAGTGAAATGTGAGTAAAACAACTGGAACGTCTTATTTTTCCAAGATTCTTCATTTCGCCCTATATTTCCGTGGAAATTGAGGAAAAACTACTGGAACACGAGGTTTTTCAAATATTCTCGATACTGGCCGTTTGTACCAGTGAAGTGTAAGAAAAACCAATGAAACGCTTTATTTTTCCAAGATTCTTCATTTCGCCTGATATTTCAGTGGAAATTGAGGAAAAACTACTGGAACACGAGGTTTTTCAAATATTCTCGATACTGGCCGTTTGTACCAGTGAAATGTAAGTAAAACCACTGGAACGCTTTATTTTTCCGAGATTCTTCATTTCGCCTGATATTTCAGTGGAAATTGAGGAAAAACTACTGGAACACGAGGTTTTTCAAATATTCTCGATACTGGCCGTTTGTACCAGTGAAGTGTAAGAAAAACCAATGAAACGCTTTATTTTTCCAAGATTCTTCATTTCGCCTGATATTTCAGTGGAAATTGAGGAAAAACTACTGGAACACGAGGTTTTTCAAATATTCTCGATACTGGCCGTTTGTACCAGTGAAATGTGAGTAAAACAACTGGAACGTCTTATTTTTCCAAGATTCTTCATTTCGCCTGATATTTCAGTGGAAATTCAGGAAAAACTTCTGGAACACGAGATTTTTCAAATATTCTCGATATTGGCCGTTTGTACCAGTGAAGTGTAAGAAAAACCAATGAAACGCTTTATTTTTCCAAGATTCTTCATTTCGCCTGATATTTCAGTGGAAATTGAGGAAAAACTACTGGAACACGAGGTTTTTCAAATATTCTCGATACTGGCCGTTTGTACCAGTGAAATGTGAGTAAAACAACTGGAACGTCTTATTTTTCCAAGATTCTTCATTTCGCCTGATATTTCAGTGGAAATTCAGGAAAAACTTCTGGAACACGAGATTTTTCAAATATTCTCGATATTGGCCGTTTGTACCAGTGAAGTGTAAGAAAAACCAATGAAACGCTTTATTTTTCCAAGATTCTTCATTTCGCCTGATATTTCAGTGGAAATTGAGGAAAAACTACTGGAACACGAGGTTTTTCAAATATTCTCGATACTGGCCGTTTGTACCAGTGAAATGTAAGTAAAACCACTGGAACGCTTTATTTTTCCGAGATTCTTCATTTCGCCTGATATTTCAGTGGAAATTGAGGAAAAACTACTGGAACACGAGGTTTTTCAAATATTCTCGATACTGGCCGTTTGTACCAGTGAAGTGTAAGAAAAACCAATGAAACGCTTTATTTTTCCAAGATTCTTCATTTCGCCTGATATTTCAGTGGAAATTGAGGAAAAACTACTGGCACACGTGGTTTTTCAAATATTCTCGATACTGGCCGTTTGTACCAGTGAAATGTAAGTAAAACCACTGGAACGCTTTATTTTTCCGAGATTCTTCATTTCGCCTGATATTTCAGTGGAAATTGAGGAAAAACTACTGGAACACGAGGTTTTTCAAATATTCTCGATACTGGCCGTTTGTACCAGTGAAGTGTAAGAAAAACCAATGAAACGCTTTATTTTTCCAAGATTCTTCATTTCGCCTGATATTTCAGTGGAAATTGAGGAAAAACTACTGGAACACGAGGTTTTTCAAATATTCTCGATACTGGCCGTTTGTACCAGTGAAATGTGAGTAAAACAACTGGAACGTCTTATTTTTCCAAGATTCTTCATTTCGCCTGATATTTCAGTGGAAATTCAGGAAAAACTTCTGGAACACGAGATTTTTCAAATATTCTCGATATTGGCCGTTTGTACCAGTGAAGTGTAAGAAAAACCAATGAAACGCTTTATTTTTCCAAGATTCTTCATTTCGCCTGATATTTCAGTGGAAATTGAGGAAAAACTACTGGAACACGAGGTTTTTCAAATATTCTCGATACTGGCCGTTTGTACCAGTGAAATGTAAGTAGAACCACTGGAACGCTTTATTTTTCCAAGATTCTTCATTTCGCCTAATATTTCAGTGTTAATTGAGGAAAAACTTCTGGAACACGAGATTTTTCGAATATTCTCGATATTGGCCGTTTGTACCAGTGAAATGTGAGTAAAACCACTGGAACGTCTTATTTTTCCAAGATTCTTCATTTCGCCCTATATTTCAGTGGAAATTGAGGAAAAACTACTGGAACACGAGATTTTTCAAAAATTTTCGATACTGGCCGTTTGTACCAGTGAAATGTAAGTAAAACCACTGGAACGATTTATTTTTCCAAGATTCTTCATTTCGCCTGATATTTCAGTGGAAATTGAGGAAAAACTACTGGAACACGAGGTTTTTCAAATATTCTCGATACTGGCCGTTTGTACCAGTGAAATGTAAGTAGAACCACTGGAACGCTTTATTTTTCCAAGATTCTTCATTTCGCCTGATATTTCAGTGGAAATTGAGGAAAAACTGCTGGAACACGAGATTTTTCAAATATTCTCGATACTGGCCGTTTGTACCAATGAAATGTAAGTAGAACCACTGGAACGCTTTATTTTTCCAAGATTCTTCATTTCGCCTGATATTTCAGTGGAAATTGAGGAAAAACTACTGGAACACGAGGTTTTTCAAATATTCTCGATACTGGCCGTTTGTACCAATGAAATGTAAGTAGAACCACTGGAACGCTTTATTTTTCCAAGATTCTTCATTTCGCCTAATATTTCAGTGGAAATTGAGGAAAAACTGCTGGAACACGAGATTTTTCAAATATTCTCGATACTGGCCGTTTGTACCAGTGAAATGTGAGTAAAACCACTGGAACGTATTATTTTTCCAAGATTCTTCATTTCGCCCTATATTTCAGTGGAAATTGAGGAAAAACTACTGGAACACGAGATATTTCAAAAATTTTCGATATTGGCCGTTTGTACCAGTGAAATGTTTGTAAAACCACTGGAACGATTTATTTTTCCAAGATTCTTCATTTCGCCATAAATTTCAGTGGAAATTGAGGAAAAACTGCTGGAACACGAGATTTTTCAAATATTCTCGATACTGGCCCTTTGTACCAATGAAATGTAAGTAAGACCACTATAACGATTTATTTTTCCAAGATTCTTCATTTCGCCTGATATTTCAGTGGAAATTGAGGAAAAACTACTGGAACACGAGGTTTTTCAAATATTCTCGATACTGGCCGTTTGTACCAGTGAAATGTTAGTAGAACCACTGGAACGCTTTATTTTTCCAAGATTCTTCATTTCGCCTGATATTTCAGGGGAAATTGAGGAAAAACTACTGGAACACGAGGTTTTTCAAATATTCTCGATACTGGCCGTTTGTACCAGTGAAATGTAAGTAGAACCACTGGAACGCTTTATTTTTCCAAGATTCTTCATTTCGCCTAATATTTCAGTGTTAATTGAGGAAAAACTTCTGGAACACGAGATTTTTCAAATATTCTCGATATTGGCCGTTTGTACCAGTGAAATGTGAGTAAAACCACTGGAACGTCTTATTTTTCCAAGATTCTTCATTTCGCCCTATATTTCAGTGGAAATTGAGGAAAAACTACTGGAACACGAGATTTTTCAAAAATTTTCGATACTGGCCGTTTGTACCAGTGAAATGTAAGTAAAACCACTGGAACGATTTATTTTTCCAAGATTCTTCATTTCGCCTGATATTTCAGTGGAAATTGAGGAAAAACTACAGGAACACGAGATTTTTCAAATATTCTCGATACTGGCCGTTTGTACCAGTGAAATGTGAGTAAAACAACTGGAACGTCTTATTTTTCCAAGATTCTTCATTTCGCCTGATATTTCAGTGGAAATTCAGGAAAAACTTCTGGAACACGAGATTTTTCAAATATTCTCGATATTGGCCGTTTGTACCAGTGAAGTGTAAGAAAAACCAATGAAACGCTTTATTTTTCCAAGATTCTTCATTTCGCCTGATATTTCAGTGGAAATTGAGGAAAAACTACTGGAACACGAGGTTTTTCAAATATTCTCGATACTGGCCGTTTGTACCAGTGAAATGTAAGTAGAACCACTGGAACGCTTTATTTTTCCAAGATTCTTCATTTCGCCTAATATTTCAGTGTTAATTGAGGAAAAACTTCTGGAACACGAGATTTTTCGAATATTCTCGATATTGGCCGTTTGTACCAGTGAAATGTGAGTAAAACCACTGGAACGTCTTATTTTTCCAAGATTCTTCATTTCGCCCTATATTTCAGTGGAAATTGAGGAAAAACTACTGGAACACGAGATTTTTCAAAAATTTTCGATACTGGCCGTTTGTACCAGTGAAATGTAAGTAAAACCACTGGAACGATTTATTTTTCCAAGATTCTTCATTTCGCCTGATATTTCAGTGGAAATTGAGGAAAAACTACTGGAACACGAGGTTTTTCAAATATTCTCGATACTGGCCGTTTGTACCAGTGAAATGTAAGTAGAACCACTGGAACGCTTTATTTTTCCAAGATTCTTCATTTCGCCTGATATTTCAGTGGAAATTGAGGAAAAACTGCTGGAACACGAGATTTTTCAAATATTCTCGATACTGGCCGTTTGTACCAATGAAATGTAAGTAGAACCACTGGAACGCTTTATTTTTCCAAGATTCTTCATTTCGCCTGATATTTCAGTGGAAATTGAGGAAAAACTACTGGAACACGAGGTTTTTCAAATATTCTCGATACTGGCCGTTTGTACCAATGAAATGTAAGTAGAACCACTGGAACGCTTTATTTTTCCAAGATTCTTCATTTCGCCTAATATTTCAGTGGAAATTGAGGAAAAACTGCTGGAACACGAGATTTTTCAAATATTCTCGATACTGGCCGTTTGTACCAGTGAAATGTGAGTAAAACCACTGGAACGTATTATTTTTCCAAGATTCTTCATTTCGCCCTATATTTCAGTGGAAATTGAGGAAAAACTACTGGAACACGAGATATTTCAAAAATTTTCGATATTGGCCGTTTGTACCAGTGAAATGTTTGTAAAACCACTGGAACGATTTATTTTTCCAAGATTCTTCATTTCGCCATAAATTTCAGTGGAAATTGAGGAAAAACTGCTGGAACACGAGATTTTTCAAATATTCTCGATACTGGCCCTTTGTACCAATGAAATGTAAGTAAGACCACTATAACGATTTATTTTTCCAAGATTCTTCATTTCGCCTGATATTTCAGTGGAAATTGAGGAAAAACTACTGGAACACGAGGTTTTTCAAATATTCTCGATACTGGCCGTTTGTACCAGTGAAATGTAAGTAGAACCACTGGAACGCTTTATTTTTCCAAGATTCTTCATTTCGCCTGATATTTCAGTGGAAATTGAGGAAAAACTACTGGAACACGAGGTTTTTCAAATATTCTCGATACTGGCCGTTTGTACCAGTGAAATGTAAGTAGAACCACTGGAACGCTTTATTTTTCCAAGATTCTTCATTTCGCCTAATATTTCAGTGTTAATTGAGGAAAAACTTCTGGAACACGAGATTTTTCAAATATTCTCGATATTGGCCGTTTGTACCAGTGAAATGTGAGTAAAACCACTGGAACGTCTTATTTTTCCAAGATTCTTCATTTCGCCCTATATTTCAGTGGAAATTGAGGAAAAACTACTGGAACACGAGATTTTTCAAAAATTTTCGATACTGGCCGTTTGTACCAGTGAAATGTAAGTAAAACCACTGGAACGATTTATTTTTCCAAGATTCTTCATTTCGCCTGATATTTCAGTGGAAATTGAGGAAAAACTACAGGAACACGAGATTTTTCAAATATTCTCGATACTGGCCGTTTGTACCAGTGAAATGTAAGTAGAACCACTGGAACGCTTTATTTTTCCAAGATTCTTCATTTCGCCTGATATTTCAGTGGAAATTGAGGAAAAACTACTGGCACACGTGGTTTTTCAAATATTCTCGATACTGGCCGTTTGTACCAGTGAAATGTGAGTAAAACCACTGGAACGCTTTATTTTTCCAAGATTCTTCATTTCGCCCTATATTTCAGTGGAAATTGAGGAAAAACTACTGGAACACGAGATTTTTCAAAAATTTTCGATACTCACCGTTTGTACCAGTGAAATGTAAGTAAAACCACTGGAACGATTTATTTTTCCAAGATTCTTCATTTCGCCTGATATTTCAGTGGAAATTGAGGAAAAACTACAGGAACACGAGATTTTTCAAATATTCTCGATACTGGCCGTTTGTACCAGTGAAATGTAAGTAAAACCACTGGAACGATTTATTTTTCCAAGATTCTTCATTTCGCCTGATATTTCAGTGGAAATTGAGGAAAAACTACAGGAACACGAGATTTTTCAAATATTCTCGATACTGGCCGTTTGTACCAGTGAAATGTAAGTAGAACCACTGGAACGCTTTATTTTTCCAAGATTCTTCATTTCGCCTGATATTTCAGTGGAAATTGAGGAAAAACTACTGGCACACGTGGTTTTTCAAATATTCTCGATACTGGCCGTTTGTACCAGTGAAATGTGAGTAAAACCACTGGAACGCTTTATTTTTCCAAGATTCTTCATTTCGCCCTATATTTCAGTGGAAATTGAGGAAAAACTACTGGAACACGAGATTTTTCAAAAATTTTCGATACTCACCGTTTGTACCAGTGAAATGTAAGTAAAACCACTGGAACGATTTATTTTTCCAAGATTCTTCATTTCGCCTGATATTTCAGTGGAAATTGAGGAAAAACTACAGGAACACGAGATTTTTCAAATATTCTCGATACTGGCCGTTTGTACCAGTGAAATGTAAGTAAAACCACTGGAACGATTTATTTTTCCAAGATTCTTCATTTCGCCTGATATTTCAGTGGAAATTGAGGAAAAACTACTGGAACACGAGATTTTTCAAATATTCTCGATACTGGCCGTTTGTACCAGTGAAGTGTAAGAAAAACCAATGGAACTCTTTATTTTTCCAAGATTCTTCATTTCGCCTGATATTTCAGTGGAAATTGAGGAAAACTACTGGAACACGAGGTTTTTCAAATATTCTCGATACTGGCCCTTTGTACCAATGAAATGTAAGTAAGACCACTGGAACGATTTATTTTTCCAAGATTCTTCATTTCGCCTGATATTTCAGTAGAAATTGAGGAAAAACTGCTGGAACACGAGATTTTTCAAATATTCTCGATACTGGCCGTTTGTACCAGTGAAATGTAAGTAGAACCACTGGAACGCTTTATTTTTCCAAGATTCTTCATTTCGCCTGATATTTCAGAGGGAATTGAGGAAAAACTACTGGAACACGAGATTTTTCAAATATTCTCGATACTGGCCGTTTGTACCAGTGAAATGTAAGTAGAACCACTGGAACGATTTATTTTTCCGAGATTCTTCATTTCGGCTGATATTTCAGTGGAAATTGAGGAAAAACTACTGGAACACGAGATTTTTCAAATATTCTCGATACTGGCCGTTTGTACCAGTGAAATGTAAGTAAAACCACTGGAACGATTTATTTTTCCAAGATTCTTCATTTCGCCTGATATTTCAGAGGGAATTGAGGAAAAACTACTGGAACACGAGATTTTTCAAATATTCTCGATACTGGCCGTTTGTACCAGTGAAATGTAAGTAGAACCACTGGAACGCTTTATTTTTCCGAGATTCTTCATTTCGCCTGATATTTCAGTGGAAATTGAGGAAAAACTACTGGAACACGAGGTTTTTCAAATATTCTCGATACTGGCCGTTTGTACCAATGAAATGTAAGTAGAACCACTGGAACGCTTTATTTTTCAAAGATTCTTCATTTCGCCTGATATTTCAGAGGGAATTGAGGAAAAACTACTGGAACACGAGATTTTTCAAATATTCTCGATACTGGCCGTTTGTACCAGTGAAATGTAAGTAGAACCACTGGAACGATTTATTTTTCCGAGATTCTTCATTTCGGCTGATATTTCAGTGGAAATTGAGGAAAAACTACTGGAACACGAGGTTTTTCAAATATTCTCGATACTGGCCCTTTGTACCAATGAAATGTAAGTAAGACCACTGGAACGATTTATTTTTCCAAGATTCTTCATTTCGCCTGATATTTCAGTAGAAATTGAGGAAAAACTGCTGGAACACGAGATTTTTCAAATATTCTCGATACTGGCCGTTTGTACCAGTGAAATGTAAGTAGAACCACTGGAACGCTTTATTTTTCCAAGATTCTTCATTTCGCCTGATATTTCAGAGGGAATTGAGGAAAAACTACTGGAACACGAGATTTTTCAAATATTCTCGATACTGGCCGTTTGTACCAGTGAAATGTAAGTAGAACCACTGGAACGATTTATTTTTCCGAGATTCTTCATTTCGGCTGATATTTCAGTGGAAATTGAGGAAAAACTACTGGAACACGAGGTTTTTCAAATATTCTCGATACTGGCCCTTTGTACCAATGAAATGTAAGTAAGACCACTGGAACGATTTATTTTTCCAAGATTCTTCATTTCGCCTGATATTTCAGTAGAAATTGAGGAAAAACTGCTGGAACACGAGATTTTTCAAATATTCTCGATACTGGCCGTTTGTACCAGTGAAATGTAAGTAGAACCACTGGAACGCTTTATTTTTCCGAGATTTTTCATTTCGCCTGATATTTCAGTGGAAATTGAGGAAAAACTACTGGAACACGAGGTTTTTCAAATATTCTCGATACTGGCCCTTTGTACCAATGAAATGTAAGTAAGACCACTGGAACGATTTATTTTTCCAAGATTCTTCATTTCGCCTGATATTTCAGAGGGAATTGAGGAAAAACTACTGGAACACGAGGTTTTTCAAATATTCTCGATACTGGCCCTTTGTACCAATGAAATGTAAGTAAGACCACTGGAACGATTTATTTTTCCAAGATTCTTCATTTCGCCTGATATTTCAGTAGAAATTGAGGAAAAACTGCTGGAACACGAGATTTTTCAAATATTCTCGATACTCACCGTTTGTACCAGTGAAATGTAAGTAGAACCACTGGAACGATTTATTTTTCCGAGATTCTTCATTTCGGCTGATATTTCAGTAGAAAGTGAGGAAAAACTGCTGGAACACGAGATTTTTCAAATATTCTCGATACTGGCCGTTTGTACCAGTGAAATGTAAGTAGAACCACTGGAACGCTTTATTTTTCCAAGATTCTTCATTTCGCCTGATATTTCAGAGGGAATTGAGGAAAAACTACTGGAACACGAGATTTTTCAAATATTCTCGATACTGGCCGTTTGTACCAGTGAAATGTAAGTAAAACCACTGGAACGATTTATTTTTCCAAGATTCTTCATTTCGCCTGATATTTCAGAGGGAATTGAGGAAAAACTACTGGAACACGAGATTTTTCAAATATTCTCGATACTGGCCGTTTGTACCAATGAAATGTAAGTAAGACCACTGGAACGATTTATTTTTCCAAGATTCTTCATTTCGCCTGATATTTCAGTAGAAATTGAGGAAAAACTGCTGGAACACGAGATTTTTCAAATATTCTCGATACTGGCCGTTTGTACCAGTGAAATGTAAGTAAAACCACTGGAACGATTTATTTTTCCAAGATTCTTCATTTCGCCTGATATTTCAGAGGGAATTGAGGAAAAACTACTGGAACACGAGATTTTTCAAATATTCTCGATACTGGCCGTTTGTACCAGTGAAATGTAAGTAGAACCACTGGAACGATTTATTTTTCCGAGATTCTTCATTTCGGCTGATATTTCAGTGGAAATTGAGGAAAAACTACTGGAACACGAGATTTTTCAAATATTCTCGATACTGGCCGTTTGTACCAATGAAATGTAAGTAGAACCACTGGAACGCTTTATTTTTCAAAGATTCTTCATTTCGCCTGATATTTCAGTGGAAATTGAGGAAAAATTACTGGAACACGAGATTTTTCAAATATTCTCGATATTGGCCGTTTGTACCAGTGAAATGTAAGTAAAACCACTGGAACGCTTTATTTTTCAAAGATTCTTCATTTCGCCTGATATTTCAGTGGAAATTGAGGAAAAATTACTGGAACACGAGATTTTTCAAATATTCTCGATATTGGCCGTTTGTACCAGTGAAATGTGAGTAAAACCACTGGAACGTATTATTTTTCCAAGATTCTTCATTTCGCCCTATATTTCAGTGGAAATTGAGGAAAAACTACTGGAACACGAGATTTTTCAAATATTCTCGATACTGGCCGTTTGTACCAGTGAAATGTAAGTAGAACCACTGGAACGATTTATTTTTCCGAGATTCTTCATTTCGCCTGATATTTCAGTGGAAATTGAGGAAAAACTACTGGAACACGAGGTTTTTCAAATATTCTCGATACTGGCCGTTTGTACCAATGAAATGTAAGTAGAACCACTGGAACGCTTTATTTTTCCAAGATTCTCATTTCGCCTAATATTTCAGTGGAAATTGAGGAAAAACTGCTGGAACACGAGATTTTTCAAATATTCTCGATACTGGCCGTTTGTACCAGTGAAATGTGAGTAAAACCACTGGAACGTATTATTTTTCCAAGATTCTTCATTTCGCCCTATATTTCAGTGGAAATTGAGGAAAAACTACTGGAACACGAGATATTTCAAAAATTTTCGATATTGGCCGTTTGTACCAGTGAAATGTTTGTAAAACCACTGGAACGATTTATTTTTCCAAGATTCTTCATTTCGCCATAAATTTCAGTGGAAATTGAGGAAAAACTGCTGGAACACGAGATTTTTCAAATATTCTCGATACTGGCCCTTTGTACCAATGAAATGTAAGTAAGACCACTATAACGATTTATTTTTCCAAGATTCTTCATTTCGCCTGATATTTCAGTGGAAATTGAGGAAAAACTACTGGAACACGAGGTTTTTCAAATATTCTCGATACTGGCCGTTTGTACCAGTGAAATGTAAGTAGAACCACTGGAACGCTTTATTTTTCCAAGATTCTTCATTTCGCCTGATATTTCAGTGGAAATTGAGGAAAAACTACTGGAACACGAGGTTTTTCAAATATTCTCGATACTGGCCGTTTGTACCAGTGAAATGTAAGTAGAACCACTGGAACGCTTTATTTTTCCAAGATTCTTCATTTCGCCTAATATTTCAGTGTTAATTGAGGAAAAACTTCTGGAACACGAGATTTTTCAAATATTCTCGATATTGGCCGTTTGTACCAGTGAAATGTGAGTAAAACCACTGGAACGTCTTATTTTTCCAAGATTCTTCATTTCGCCCTATATTTCAGTGGAAATTGAGGAAAAACTACTGGAACACGAGATTTTTCAAAAATTTTCGATACTGGCCGTTTGTACCAGTGAAATGTAAGTAAAACCACTGGAACGATTTATTTTTCCAAGATTCTTCATTTCGCCTGATATTTCAGTGGAAATTGAGGAAAAACTACAGGAACACGAGATTTTTCAAATATTCTCGATACTGGCCGTTTGTACCAGTGAAATGTAAGTAGAACCACTGGAACGCTTTATTTTTCCAAGATTCTTCATTTCGCCTGATATTTCAGTGGAAATTGAGGAAAAACTACTGGCACACGTGGTTTTTCAAATATTCTCGATACTGGCCGTTTGTACCAGTGAAATGTGAGTAAAACCACTGGAACGCTTTATTTTTCCAAGATTCTTCATTTCGCCCTATATTTCAGTGGAAATTGAGGAAAAACTACTGGAACACGAGATTTTTCAAAAATTTTCGATACTCACCGTTTGTACCAGTGAAATGTAAGTAAAACCACTGGAACGATTTATTTTTCCAAGATTCTTCATTTCGCCTGATATTTCAGTGGAAATTGAGGAAAAACTACAGGAACACGAGATTTTTCAAATATTCTCGATACTGGCCGTTTGTACCAGTGAAATGTAAGTAACACCACTGGAACGATTTATTTTTCCAAGATTCTTCATTTCGCCTGATATTTCAGTGGAAATTGAGGAAAAACTACAGGAACACGAGATTTTTCAAATATTCTCGATACTGGCCGTTTGTACCAGTGAAATGTAAGTAGAACCACTGGAACGCTTTATTTTTCCAAGATTCTTCATTTCGCCTGATATTTCAGTGGAAATTGAGGAAAAACTACTGGCACACGTGGTTTTTCAAATATTCTCGATACTGGCCGTTTGTACCAGTGAAATGTGAGTAAAACCACTGGAACGCTTTATTTTTCCAAGATTCTTCATTTCGCCCTATATTTCAGTGGAAATTGAGGAAAAACTACTGGAACACGAGATTTTTCAAAAATTTTCGATACTCACCGTTTGTACCAGTGAAATGTAAGTAAAACCACTGGAACGATTTATTTTTCCAAGATTCTTCATTTCGCCTGATATTTCAGTGGAAATTGAGGAAAAACTACAGGAACACGAGATTTTTCAAATATTCTCGATACTGGCCGTTTGTACCAGTGAAATGTAAGTAAAACCACTGGAACGATTTATTTTTCCAAGATTCTTCATTTCGCCTGATATTTCAGTGGAAATTGAGGAAAAACTACTGGAACACGAGATTTTTCAAATATTCTCGATACTGGCCGTTTGTACCAGTGAAGTGTAAGAAAAACCAATGGAACTCTTTATTTTTCCAAGATTCTTCATTTCGCCTGATATTTCAGTGGAAATTGAGGAAAACTACTGGAACACGAGGTTTTTCAAATATTCTCGATACTGGCCCTTTGTACCAATGAAATGTAAGTAAGACCACTGGAACGATTTATTTTTCCAAGATTCTTCATTTCGCCTGATATTTCAGTAGAAATTGAGGAAAAACTGCTGGAACACGAGATTTTTCAAATATTCTCGATACTGGCCGTTTGTACCAGTGAAATGTAAGTAGAACCACTGGAACGCTTTATTTTTCCAAGATTCTTCATTTCGCCTGATATTTCAGAGGGAATTGAGGAAAAACTACTGGAACACGAGATTTTTCAAATATTCTCGATACTGGCCGTTTGTACCAGTGAAATGTAAGTAGAACCACTGGAACGATTTATTTTTCCGAGATTCTTCATTTCGGCTGATATTTCAGTGGAAATTGAGGAAAAACTACTGGAACACGAGATTTTTCAAATATTCTCGATACTGGCCGTTTGTACCAGTGAAATGTAAGTAAAACCACTGGAACGATTTATTTTTCCAAGATTCTTCATTTCGCCTGATATTTCAGAGGGAATTGAGGAAAAACTACTGGAACACGAGATTTTTCAAATATTCTCGATACTGGCCGTTTGTACCAGTGAAATGTAAGTAGAACCACTGGAACGCTTTATTTTTCCGAGATTCTTCATTTCGCCTGATATTTCAGTGGAAATTGAGGAAAAACTACTGGAACACGAGGTTTTTCAAATATTCTCGATACTGGCCGTTTGTACCAATGAAATGTAAGTAGAACCACTGGAACGCTTTATTTTTCAAAGATTCTTCATTTCGCCTGATATTTCAGAGGGAATTGAGGAAAAACTACTGGAACACGAGATTTTTCAAATATTCTCGATACTGGCCGTTTGTACCAGTGAAATGTAAGTAGAACCACTGGAACGATTTATTTTTCCGAGATTCTTCATTTCGGCTGATATTTCAGTGGAAATTGAGGAAAAACTACTGGAACACGAGGTTTTTCAAATATTCTCGATACTGGCCCTTTGTACCAATGAAATGTAAGTAAGACCACTGGAACGATTTATTTTTCCAAGATTCTTCATTTCGCCTGATATTTCAGTAGAAATTGAGGAAAAACTGCTGGAACACGAGATTTTTCAAATATTCTCGATACTGGCCGTTTGTACCAGTGAAATGTAAGTAGAACCACTGGAACGCTTTATTTTTCCAAGATTCTTCATTTCGCCTGATATTTCAGAGGGAATTGAGGAAAAACTACTGGAACACGAGATTTTTCAAATATTCTCGATACTGGCCGTTTGTACCAGTGAAATGTAAGTAGAACCACTGGAACGATTTATTTTTCCGAGATTCTTCATTTCGGCTGATATTTCAGTGGAAATTGAGGAAAAACTACTGGAACACGAGGTTTTTCAAATATTCTCGATACTGGCCCTTTGTACCAATGAAATGTAAGTAAGACCACTGGAACGATTTATTTTTCCAAGATTCTTCATTTCGCCTGATATTTCAGTAGAAATTGAGGAAAAACTGCTGGAACACGAGATTTTTCAAATATTCTCGATACTGGCCGTTTGTACCAGTGAAATGTAAGTAGAACCACTGGAACGCTTTATTTTTCCGAGATTTTTCATTTCGCCTGATATTTCAGTGGAAATTGAGGAAAAACTACTGGAACACGAGGTTTTTCAAATATTCTCGATACTGGCCCTTTGTACCAATGAAATGTAAGTAAGACCACTGGAACGATTTATTTTTCCAAGATTCTTCATTTCGCCTGATATTTCAGAGGGAATTGAGGAAAAACTACTGGAACACGAGGTTTTTCAAATATTCTCGATACTGGCCCTTTGTACCAATGAAATGTAAGTAAGACCACTGGAACGATTTATTTTTCCAAGATTCTTCATTTCGCCTGATATTTCAGTAGAAATTGAGGAAAAACTGCTGGAACACGAGATTTTTCAAATATTCTCGATACTCACCGTTTGTACCAGTGAAATGTAAGTAGAACCACTGGAACGATTTATTTTTCCGAGATTCTTCATTTCGGCTGATATTTCAGTAGAAATTGAGGAAAAACTGCTGGAACACGAGATTTTTCAAATATTCTCGATACTGGCCGTTTGTACCAGTGAAATGTAAGTAGAACCACTGGAACGCTTTATTTTTCCAAGATTCTTCATTTCGCCTGATATTTCAGAGGGAATTGAGGAAAAACTACTGGAACACGAGATTTTTCAAATATTCTCGATACTGGCCGTTTGTACCAGTGAAATGTAAGTAGAACCACTGGAACGCTTTATTTTTCCGAGATTCTTCATTTCGCCTGATATTTCAGTGGAAATTGAGGAAAAACTACTGGAACACGAGGTTTTTCAAATATTCTCGATACTGGCCCTTTGTACCAATGAAATGTAAGTAAGACCACTGGAACGATTTATTTTTCCAAGATTCTTCATTTCGCCTGATATTTCAGTAGAAATTGAGGAAAAACTGCTGGAACACAAGATTTTTCAAATATTCTCGATACTGGCCGTTTGTACCAGTGAAATGTAAGTAAAACCACTGGAACGATTTATTTTTCCAAGATTCTTCATTTCGCCTGATATTTCAGAGGGAATTGAGGAAAAACTACTGGAACACGAGATTTTTCAAATATTCTCGATACTGGCCGTTTGTACCAGTGAAATGTAAGTAGAACCACTGGAACGATTTATTTTTCCGAGATTCTTCATTTCGGCTGATATTTCAGTGGAAATTGAGGAAAAACTACTGGAACACGAGATTTTTCAAATATTCTCGATACTGGCCGTTTGTACCAATGAAATGTAAGTAGAACCACTGGAACGCTTTATTTTTCAAAGATTCTTCATTTCGCCTGATATTTCAGTGGAAATTGAGGAAAAATTACTGGAACACGAGATTTTTCAAATATTCTCGATATTGGCCGTTTGTACCAGTGAAATGTAAGTAAAACCACTGGAACGCTTTATTTTTCAAAGATTCTTCATTTCGCCTGATATTTCAGTGGAAATTGAGGAAAAATTACTGGAACACGAGATTTTTCAAATATTCTCGATATTGGCCGTTTGTACCAGTGAAATGTAAGTAAAACCACTGGAACGCTTTATTTTTCCTAGATTCTTCATTTCGCCCGATATTTCAGTGGAAATTGAGGAAAAACTTCTGGAACACGAGATTTTTCAAATATTCTCGATATTGGCCGTTTGTACCAGTGAAATGTGAGTAAAACCACTGGAACGTCTTATTTTTCCAAGATTCTTCATTTCGCCTGATATTTCAGTGGAAATTTAGGAAAAACTACTGGAACACGAGATTTTTCAAATATTCTCGATACTGGCCGTTTGTACCAGTGAAATGTAAGTAAAACCACTGGAACGATTTATTTTTCCAAGATTCTTCATTTCGCCTGATATTTCAGAGGGAATTGAGGAAAAACTACTGGAACACGAGATTTTTCAAATATTCTCGATACTGGCCGTTTGTACCAGTGAAATGTAAGTAGAACCACTGGAACGATTTATTTTTCCGAGATTCTTCATATCGGCTGATATTTCAGTGGAAATTGAGGAAAAACTTCTGGAACACGAGATTTTTCAAATATTCTCGATATTGGCCGTTTGTACCAGTGAAATGTGAGTAAAACCACTGGAACGTCTTATTTTTCCAAGATTCTTCATTTCGCCCTATATTTCAGTGGAAATTGAGGAAAAACTGCTGGAACACGAGATTTTTCAAATATTCTCGATACTGGCCGTTTGTACCAGTGAAATGTTAGTAAAACCACTGGAACGCTTTATTTTTCCTAGATTCTTCATTTCGCCCGATATTTCAGTGGAAATTGAGGAAAAACTTCTGGAACACGAGATTTTTCAAATATTCTCGATATTGGCCGTTTGTACCAGTGAAATGTGAGTAAAACCACTGGAACGTCTTATTTTTCCAAGATTCTTCATTTCGCCTGATATTTCAGTGGAAATTGAGGAAAAACTGCTGGAACACGAGATTTTTCAAATATTCTCGATACTGGCCGTTTGTACCAGTGAAATGTAAGTAAAACCACTGGAACGTCTTATTTATCCAAGATTCTTCATTTCGCCTGATATTTCAGTGGAAATTGAGGAAAAACTACTGGCACACGTGGTTTTTCAAATATTCTCGATACTGGCCGTTTGTACCAGTGAAATGTAAGTAAAACCACTGGAACGCTTTATTTTTCCGAGATTCTTCATTTCGCCTGATATTTCAGTAGAAATTGAGGAAAAACTGCTGGAACACGAGATTTTTCAAATATTCTCGATACTGGCCGTTTGTACCAGTGAAATGTAAGTAAAACCACTGGAACGATTTATTTTTCCAAGATTCTTCATTTCGCCTGATATTTCAGAGGGAATTGAGGAAAAACTACTGAAACACGAGATTTTTCAAATATTCTCGATACTGGCCGTTTGTACCAGTGAAATGTAAGTAGAACCACTGGAACGATTTATTTTTCCGAGATTCTTCATTTCGGCTGATATTTCAGTGGAAATTGAGGAAAAACTACTGGAACACGAGATTTTTCAGATATTCTCGATACTGGCCCTTTGTACCAATGAAATGTAAGTAAGACCACTGGAACGATTTATTTTTCCAAGATTCTTCATTTCGCCCTATATTTCAGTGGAAATTGAACAAAAACTACTGGAACACGAGATTTTTCAAAAATTTTCGATACTCACCGTTTGTACCAGTGAAATGTAAGTAAAACCACTGGAACGATTTATTTTTCCAAGATTCTTCATTTCGCCTGATATTTCAGTGGAAATTGAGGAAAAACTACAGGAACACGAGATTTTTCAAATATTCTCGATACTGGCCGTTTGTACCAGTGAAATGTAAGTAAAACCACTGGAACGATTTATTTTTCCAAGATTCTTCATTTCGCCTGATATTTCAGTGGAAATTGAGGAAAAACTACTGGAACACGAGATTTTTCAAATATTCTCGATACTGGCCGTTTGTACCAGTGAAGTGTAAGAAAAACCAATGGAACTCTTTATTTTTCCAAGATTCTTCATTTCGCCTGATATTTCAGTGGAAATTGAGGAAAAACTACTGGAACACGAGATTTTTCAAATATTCTCGATACTGGCCCTTTGTACCAATGAAATGTAAGTAAGACCACTGGAACGATTTATTTTTCCAAGATTCTTCATTTCGCCTGATATTTCAGTAGAAATTGAGGAAAAACTGCTGGAACACGAGATTTATCAAATATTCTCGATACTGGCCGTTTGTACCAGTGAAATGTAAGTAGAACCACTGGAACGCTTTATTTTTCCAAGATTCTTCATTTCGCCTGATATTTCAGAGGGAATTGAGGAAAAACTACTGGAACACGAGATTTTTCAAATATTCTCGATACTGGCCGTTTGTACCAGTGAAATGTAAGTAGAACCACTGGAACGATTTATTTTTCCGAGATTCTTCATTTCGGCTGATATTTCAGTGGAAATTGAGGAAAAACTACTGGAACACGAGATTTTTCAAATATTCTCGATACTGGCCGTTTGTACCAGTGAAATGTAAGTAAAACCACTGGAACGATTTATTTTTCCAAGATTCTTCATTTCGCCTGATATTTCAGAGGGAATTGAGGAAAAACTACTGGAACACGAGATTTTTCAAATATTCTCGATACTGGCCGTTTGTACCAGTGAAATGTAAGT
>CAXAQU010000260.1:0-7500 GCA_963971155.1 Anthrax anthrax
GACGACTAGCTGCAAACCTACAACCTGGTAACCTGCAAATCACTTTCGTCATTATTTTTCGCTAATTTTTAATTTGTACATACATATACGTACTTACGTACCAAAAAGGTCCCTAATTGTTTCCACTTTTTTCAGTTATGTGTAACAATCAGTAATAAATATGTACATAAACACACTCACAGACACAGACAAGTCTAAACCAGTCGCTTTATGCCGTTATAGCGAAACGTTCTAACGTGCCTTAATTGAGAGGGCCATTATACCGAAATGCCTTTTAAAGAGCGGCCGTATAGCGAAATATGGGTGTATATGTATGTACACACAAGCCATACCTCAAAGATAGGTATCGGCTTATATATGTATATTATAAAAAGTATATTATTATGGTTAAATGGTATATAATAAATTTATACCTGAAAAGTACATGATGATATTTCTCCATATATTTTTTTGATGTCGGCTCTTCCATTTTTAAAAAATGTTAATAATTTTAAAAAAAATTGAATTAATTAACCAATATGAATATGCTTTATGAGTCAAACTGATTAGTAATAATAATTAATAACATTTATTTTATTATAAATGTATAAATGAACAAATTTTTACAATTTCTGATCATTTCGGCATATACATGATTGGTGCTATATCAATTGTACACACCAATATTGACATATGTCAAAGATAGTGTCGACCGCTAAAAATATATATAGGCGTTTATGGTACCATCGGGTTATGTATACTCGGCTAGAAGATATTTTTTTAAAAAAATATTAATAATTCGAAAAAAATTTAATTAATTAAATAAGTTATTATGTTTTATTAGTCAAACTGATGGTATATAATAAATTTATACCTGAAAAGTACATGATGATATTTCTCCATATATTTTTTTGATGTCGGCTCTTCCATTTTTAAAAAATGTTAATAATTTAAAAAAAATTGAATTAATTAATCAAATGAATATGCTTTATGAGTCAAACTGATTAGTAATAATAATTAATAACATTTATTTTATTATAAATGTATTAATAAAAAAATTTTTCATATAAATGAACAAATTTTTACAGTTTCTGAGCATTTCGGTTTCCTAAAACCTATGTATGACATGTACTTTATATATAGATATATATATATATATTTATCAAGAAAGAAAGAAAGAAAGTAAGTAAGTAATAAAAAGCATAAATTATCTAAAAAAATTTTTTGAAAAATTTTAATAATAATTTAAAATCATACATACTATATAATACCTCAAAGAGATTTATCCGCTTATATATATTATAAAAAATATATTATTATAATTAAATAGTAGTACATATAGTATGTATATAATAAATTCATACTTCATATTAATACTTCAAACGTAAATACAAAAAAATTAATTTAATTAATCAAGTGATTAATGTGAGTAAATGAGTGAGTGAGTGAGTGAGTTATGTATATTCGGCTAAAACATATTTTTTTTAAAAAAAAGTTTATAATTAGAAAAAAATTGAATTAATTAAACAAGTTAATATGCTTTATGAGTCAAATTGATTAGTAATAATAATTAATAACATTTATTTTATTATAAATGTATAAATGAACAAATTTTTACAATTTCTGATCATTTCGGCATATACATGATTGGTGCTATATCAATTGTACACACCAATATTGACATATGTCAAAGATAGTGTCGACCGCTAAAAATATATATAGGCGTTTATGGTACCATCGGGTTATGTATACTCGGCTAGAAGATATTTTTTTAAAAAAATATTAATAATTCGAAAAAAATTTAATTAATTAAATAAATTATTATGCTTTATTAGTCAAACTAATTAGTAATAATAATTAATAACATTTATTTTAATATAAATGTATTAATAAAAAAAAAGTTCATATAAATGAACAAATTTTTACAGTTTCTGAGCATTTCGGTTTTGTCAAACATATACATGTTTGGTGCTGTACCAATTGTACACACCAATATTGACATATGTCAAAGGTATATGTCAACCGTTAAAAATATATATAGCCGTTTATGGTACCATCGGGTTATGTATACTCGGCTAGAAGATATTTTTTAAAAAAAGTATTAATAATTCGAAAAAAATTTAATTAATTAAATAAATTATTATGCATTATTAGTCAAACTGATTAGTATTAATAATTAATAACATTTATTTTAATATAAATGTATTAATAAAAAAAAAGTTCATATAAATGAACAAATTTTTACAGTTTCTGAGCATTTCGGTTTTGTCAAACATATACATGTTTGGTGCTGTACCAATTGTACACACCAATATTGACATATGTCAAAGGTATATGTCAACCGTTAAAAATATATATAGCCGTTTATGGTACCATCGGGTTATGTATACTCGGCTAGAAGATATTTTTTAAAAAAAGTATTAATAATTCGAAAAAAATTTAATTAATTAAATAAATTATTATGCATTATTAGTCAAACTGATTAGTATTAATAATTAATAACATTTATTTTAATATAAATGTATTAATAAAAAAAAAGTTCATATAAATGAACAAATTTTTACAGTTTCTGAGCATTTCGGTTTTGTCAAACATATACATGTTTGGTGCTGTACCAATTGTACACACCAATATTGACATATGTCAAAGGTATATGTCAACCGTTAAAAATATATATAGCCGTTTATGGTACCATTAGGGTATGGTATTCATAGTTCGTCTAAATATTATTATAATGACATTTAATACCTTAATGTAGGTATTTGTGTCTAATACCAGGTGAAGCCATGAATAATTCAGAATTGAGTATTTATATTCAATTCTTGTAAATTTCATATATGGCTACTAATAATATAAATTAATATGCAATTTGTTTTAAAATTTTTTTAAAATACATATATAATATAATAAAATAGTCGAAAGGCTATTATATATAATAATATAATAAAATGCTTAATAAATGAAAGAAAACGTATAAATATGTATATATGAGGATATATGATTAAAATTCATATTTGTCCTTTATATATATATATATACATGAATATGTATCAGATACTACTAGATTCAAATGCATTAATTAAAAAATGTATTATCTAGATAGTTCTTATAAAATATTTTAAAATATAATTCTGGTTGATCCTGCCAGTAGTTATATGCTTGTCTCAAAGATTAAGCCATGCATGTCTAAGTACACACGAAATTACAGTGAAACCGCAAAAGGCTCATTATATCAGTTATGGTTCCTTAGATCGTTAACAGTTACTTGGATAACTGTGGTAATTCTAGAGCTAATACATGCAATGTAAACACGAACCTTTGGAACGTGTGCTTTTATTAGGCTAAAACCAAGCGATACCATTAGGTATCGTTATTATGGTTGAACTCTAGATAATTTGCAGATCGTACGGTCTAGTACCGACGACAGATCTTTCAAATGTCTGCCTATCAACTATTGATGGTAGTATCTTGGACTACCATGGTTGCAACGGGTAACGGGGAATCAGGGTTCGATTCCGGAGAGGAGCCTGAGAAACGGCTACCACATCTAAGGAAGGCAGCAGGCGCGTAAATTACCACTCCCAGCACGGGGAGGTAGTGACGAAAAATAACAATACAGGACTCATATCCGAGGCCCTGTAATTGGAATGAGTACACTTTAAATCCTTTAACAAGGACCTATTGGAGGGCAAGTCTGGTGCCAGCAGCCGCGGTAATTCCCAGCTCCAATAGCGTATATTAAAGTTGTTGCGGTTAAAACGTTCGTAGTTGAATTTGTGCTCCATACGGGTAGTACACCTAATATATTGGTCTGTACATTACCTTTTGTATGAGAGCGTATTACCGGTGGAGTTCAATATATATTTATTCATATGAATTTTTATATATAACTCCTATTTAAACCTGCTTCAGTGCTCTTTACCGAGTGTTGTTGTGGGCCGGTACAATTACTTTGAACAAATTAGAGTGCTTAAAGCAGGCTCAAATTGCCTGAATATTTTGTGCATGGAATAATGGAATAAGACCTCTGTTCTACTTTCATTGGTTTTTAGATCAAGAGGTAATGATTAATAGAAGCAGTTGGGGGCATTAGTATTACGACGCGAGAGGTGAAATTCTTGGACCGTCGTAAGACTAACTTAAGCGAAAGCATTTGCCAAAGATGTTTTCATTAATCAAGAACGAAAGTTAGAGGTTCGAAGGCGATCAGATACCGCCCTAGTTCTAACCATAAACGATGCCAGCTAGCATTGGGTGTAGCTACTTTTATGGCTTTCTCAGTCGCTTCCCGGGAAACCAAAGCTTTTGGGCTCCGGGGAAGTATGGTTGCAAAGCTGAAACTTAAAGGAATTGACGGAAGGGCACCACCAGGAGTGGAGCCTGCGGCTTAATTTGACTCAACACGGGAAAACTTACCAGGTCCGAACATAAATGAGTAAGACAGATTGATAGCTCTTTCTCGAATCTATGGGTGGTGGTGCATGGCCGTTCTTAGTTCGTGGAGTGATTTGTCTGGTTAATTCCGATAACGAACGAGACTCAAATATATTAAATAGATGCTTTCAGGATTATGATTGTGAAGCCTTATATAGCCTTCATATATAAGTTACAGTAAAATGTAATGAGTATTTGAATGTGTTTTATGTAAGGTGGAGTCGTACCTGTTTGTTTGTCCCATTAATACGGACACTAGCTTCTTAAATGGACAAATTGCGTCTAGCAATAATGAGATTGAGCAATAACAGGTCTGTGATGCCCTTAGATGTCCTGGGCTGCACGCGCGCTACAATGAAAGTATCAACGTGTATTTCCTAGACCGAAAGGTCCGGGTAAACCGCTGAATCACTTTCATGCTTGGGATTGTGAACTGAAACTGTTCACATGAACCTGGAATTCCCAGTAAGTGCGAGTCATTAACTCGCATTGATTACGTCCCTGCCCTTTGTACACACCGCCCGTCGCTACTACCGATTGAATTATTTAGTGAGGTCTCCGGACGTGATCACTGTGACGCATTTTAATGTGTTATGGTTGTTTCGCAAAAGTTGACCGAACTTGATTATTTAGAGGAAGTAAAAGTCGTAACAAGGTTTCCGTAGGTGAACCTGCGGAAGGATCATTATTGATTCTTTCCAAAAATGAAATATAATATTATGGCAAGGTACATATATACTAAATATAGGATATATTGTAATAGGCTTTTAATACTTGAATAAAAAATTTGATTTTTATTCGTATATTTTTCATTTAATTTATTTATATGAAATATGGCTTATAAAAGTACATTATATACTATTGTATATTTATGTTATTCTTGCCTTTGATAAATAATATTGCATTATATTATTATAAATTTTTATAAATTAAAAATAAAAAAATTTGGATAAGCGTATATGAAATTTGTGTTGAAATAAGGGTATACACATTGATAATAATATATAATATATGTATGTATATCAAAAGGTGTATATATCCTTACATAGTTTCATAATACGCTAATGTTGTACTTAAAACTGATAGAGTCTTTTTAAATATAAACAGAAAATTGTACATGAAAATTTTATTTTAATTTTCGTATAATTTTCGTGGACATTTAAATATATTTATTATATTTTATGTACGTTTATGTTCGGACTCTAAGTTAATAAGGTATATATATACATATGTATGTATATATCTTTAAGACATTCGCAACATATAAAAAATAAAATATATATTGATAAAGCATATAAATTAAAATAAAAAATGATTTACTCTAAGCGGAGGATCACTTGGCTCATGGGTCGATGAAGAACGCAGCAAACTGTGCGTCATCGTGTGAACTGCAGGACACATGAACATCGACATTTCGAACGCATATTGCAGTCCATGCTTTTATGTACTTAAAATAAAAAGTGCTGCATGGACTACATATGGTTGAGGGTTGTAAGATTTAACCAAATATATATGTATGTATAATAGCATATATATATATAAAAAGTTGAAATATTATTTTCAAGTAAAATAATTTTCACATAATGTGTTACTAAATTTATCATATCACTGATAATGATAATTTATAACATTAATAAAAAGAAAATAATTTTTACATATATATTATAATTGTATATTTGATCCAAATTAAATAACATTTTTCTATATGTGAAAATATATGAATAATAATTAAAATATTAAACATAATAGTAACATATAGATATTTAAAAAGAAAATGTTTTTATTTGGTTCTATTCCTCTTCTTATATTGAAGATAAGAATAGATCATTTATTTATAATATTTATTATATGTAAAAATTGAAAAAAACAAAAAAAAAAAAAAAAAAATCAAAAGCAACCTCAACTCATATGAGATTACTCCCTGAATTTAAGCATATTAATGAGGGAAGGAAAAGAAACTAACAAGGATTTTCTTAGTAGCGGCGAGCGAAAAGAAAATAGTTCAGCACTGAGTTATTTTGTTTTTATAACAAATATAAGATGCAGTGTATGGAATATCTGTTATCTAGTATGACATATTAACAGTTTAAGTCCTTCTTAAATGAGGCCATTTACCCATAGAGGGTGCTAGGCCTGTAGTAACGTTAATGATTACTAGAAGATATTTCCTAAGAGTCGTGTTGCTTGATAGTGCAGCACTAATTGGGTGGTAAACTCCATCTAAAACTAAATATAACCATGAGACCGATAGCAAACAAGTACCGTGAGGGAAAGTTGAAAAGAACTCTGAATAGAGAGTTAAATAGTACGTGAAACTGCTTAGAGGTTAAGCCCGATGAACCTAAATATCTAATATAGAAAATTCATCACTAATAATATATTATTTTTTATAAATAATATATGAATGGTGTGCATTTTTTCTATATAAAAAGACATTGTAATCTGTTAATATTATATATAAATTTATCATAAGATCTGTTTGGTAATATGTTTATCCATTATTTAATTTTTATTTAAAGAATTAAATGGGATAAAGACCAATTTAAATACAGTATCGGATAAATTATTGACAGATTTTAATATATAACGCTAACATCATATGATGTTATAATTAAGATTATGATATAATCATTATCTTATATTATATGCGTTTATATGATTAACAATGCGATAGATTTAGGATACCTTCGGGACCCGTCTTGAAACACGGACCAAGAAGTCTAACATGTGTGCAAGTCATTGGGTATATTTAAAACCTAAAGGCGAAATTAACTTAACTTTTTTAATAAAAATATGGGATTAATTAATATTTAATATAAAATATTAATTCCATCCTGGGGCGTTCAATACAGTTATACATTATAATATTTTTAATATTATTTTGTTTTTAACTAGAGCGTACCTTGAGCATATATGTTGTGACCCGAAAGATGGTGAACTATACCTGATCAGGTTGAAGTCAGGGGAAACCCTGATGGAAGACCGAAACAGTTCTGACGTGCAAATCGATTGTCAGAATTGGGTATAGGGGCGAAAGACCAATCGAACCATCTAGTAGCTGGTTCCCTCCGAAGTTTCTCTCAGGAT
>CAXAQU010000260.1:12500-25000 GCA_963971155.1 Anthrax anthrax
TATTATGTTTTATTAGTCAAACTGATGGTATATAATAAATTTATACCTGAAAAGTACATGATGATATTTCTCCATATATTTTTTTGATGTCGGCTCTTCCATTTTTAAAAATGTTAATAATTTAAAAAAAATTGAATTAATTAATCAAATGAATATGCTTTATGAGTCAAACTGATTAGTAATAATAATTAATAACATTTTTTTATTATAAATGTATTAATAAAAAAATTTTCATATAAATGAACAAATTTTTACAGTTTCTGAGCATTTCGGTTTCCTAAAACCTATGTATGACATGTACTTTATATATAGATATATATATATATATTTATCAAGAAAGAAAGAAAGAAAGTAAGTAAGTAATAAAAAGCATAAATTATCTAAAAAAATTTTTTGAAAATTTTAATAATAATTTAAAATCATACATACTATATAATACCTCAAAGAGATTTATCCGCTTATATATATTATAAAAAATATATTATTATAATTAAATAGTAGTACATATAGTATGTATATAATAAATTCATACTTCATATTAATACTTCAAACGTAAATACAAAAAAATTAATTTAATTAATCAAGTGATTAATGTGAGTAAATGAGTGAGTGAGTGAGTGAGTTATGTATATTCGGCTAAAACATATTTTTTTTAAAAAAAAGTTTATAATTAGAAAAAAATTGAATTAATTAAACAAGTTAATATGCTTTATGAGTCAAATTGATTAGTAATAATAATTAATAACATTTATTTTATTATAAATGTATAAATGAACAAATTTTTACAATTTCTGATCATTTCGGCATATACATGATTGGTGCTATATCAATTGTACACACCAATATTGACATATGTCAAAGATAGTGTCGACCGCTAAAAATATATATAGGCGTTTATGGTACCATCGGGTTATGTATACTCGGCTAGAAGATATTTTTTTAAAAAAATATTAATAATTCGATAATTCGAAAAAAATTTAATTAATTAAATAAATTATTATGCTTTATTAGTCAAACTAATTAGTAATAATAATTAATAACATTTATTTTAATATAAATGTATTAATAAAAAAAAAGTTCATATAAATGAACAAATTTTTACAGTTTCTGAGCATTTCGGTTTTGTCAAACATATACATGTTTGGTGCTGTACCAATTGTACACACCAATATTGACATATGTCAAAGGTATATGTCAACCGTTAAAAATATATATAGCCGTTTATGGTACCATCGGGTTATGTATACTCGGCTAGAAGATATTTTTTAAAAAAAGTATTAATAATTCGAAAAAAATTTAATTAATTAAATAAATTATTATGCATTATTAGTCAAACTGATTAGTATTAATAATTAATAACATTTATTTTAATATAAATGTATTAATAAAAAAAAAGTTCATATAAATGAACAAATTTTTACAGTTTCTGAGCATTTCGGTTTTGTCAAACATATACATGTTTGGTGCTGTACCAATTGTACACACCAATATTGACATATGTCAAAGGTATATGTCAACCGTTAAAAATATATATAGCCGTTTATGGTACCATCGGGTTATGTATACTCGGCTAGAAGATATTTTTTAAAAAAAGTATTAATAATTCGAAAAAAATTTAATTAATTAAATAAATTATTATGCATTATTAGTCAAACTGATTAGTATTAATAATTAATAACATTTATTTTAATATAAATGTATTAATAAAAAAAAAGTTCATATAAATGAACAAATTTTTACAGTTTCTGAGCATTTCGGTTTTGTCAAACATATACATGTTTGGTGCTGTACCAATTGTACACACCAATATTGACATATGTCAAAGGTATATGTCAACCGTTAAAAATATATATAGCCGTTTATGGTACCATTAGGGTATGGTATTCATAGTTCGTCTAAATATTATTATAATGACATTTAATACCTTAATGTAGGTATTTGTGTCTAATACCAGGTGAAGCCATGAATAATTCAGAATTGAGTATTTATATTCAATTCTTGTAAATTTCATATATGGCTACTAATAATATAAATTAATATGCAATTTGTTTTAAAATTTTTTTAAAATACATATATAATATAATAAAATAGTCGAAAGGCTATTATATATAATAATATAATAAAATGCTTAATAAATGAAAGAAAACGTATAAAATATGTATATATATGAGGATATATGATTAAAATTCATATTTGTCCTTTATATATATATATACATGAATATGTATCAGATACTACTAGATTCAAATGCATTAATTAAAAAATGTATTATCTAGATAGTTCTTATAAAATATTTTAAAATATAATTCTGGTTGATCCTGCCAGTAGTTATATGCTTGTCTCAAAGATTAAGCCATGCATGTCTAAGTACACACGAAATTACAGTGAAACCGCAAAAGGCTCATTATATCAGTTATGGTTCCTTAGATCGTTAACAGTTACTTGGATAACTGTGGTAATTCTAGAGCTAATACATGCAATGTAAACACGAACCTTTGGAACGTGTGCTTTTATTAGGCTAAAACCAAGCGATACCATTAGGTATCGTTATTATGGTTGAACTCTAGATAATTTGCAGATCGTACGGTCTAGTACCGACGACAGATCTTTCAAATGTCTGCCCTATCAACTATTGATGGTAGTATCTTGGACTACCATGGTTGCAACGGGTAACGGGGAATCAGGGTTCGATTCCGGAGAGGGAGCCTGAGAAACGGCTACCACATCTAAGGAAGGCAGCAGGCGCGTAAATTACCCACTCCCAGCACGGGGAGGTAGTGACGAAAAATAACAATACAGGACTCATATCCGAGGCCCTGTAATTGGAATGAGTACACTTTAAATCCTTTAACAAGGACCTATTGGAGGGCAAGTCTGGTGCCAGCAGCCGCGGTAATTCCAGCTCCAATAGCGTATATTAAAGTTGTTGCGGTTAAAACGTTCGTAGTTGAATTTGTGCTCCATACGGGTAGTACACCTAATATATTGGTCTGTACATTACCTTTTGTATGAGAGCGTATTACCGGTGGAGTTCAATATATATTTATTCATATGAATTTTTATATATAACTCCTATTTAAACCTGCTTCAGTGCTCTTTACCGAGTGTTGTTGTGGGCCGGTACAATTACTTTGAACAAATTAGAGTGCTTAAAGCAGGCTCAAATTGCCTGAATATTTTGTGCATGGAATAATGGAATAAGACCTCTGTTCTACTTTCATTGGTTTTTAGATCAAGAGGTAATGATTAATAGAAGCAGTTGGGGGCATTAGTATTACGACGCGAGAGGTGAAATTCTTGGACCGTCGTAAGACTAACTTAAGCGAAAGCATTTGCCAAAGATGTTTTCATTAATCAAGAACGAAAGTTAGAGGTTCGAAGGCGATCAGATACCGCCCTAGTTCTAACCATAAACGATGCCAGCTAGCAATTGGGTGTAGCTACTTTTATGGCTTTCTCAGTCGCTTCCCGGGAAACCAAAGCTTTTGGGCTCCGGGGGAAGTATGGTTGCAAAGCTGAAACTTAAAGGAATTGACGGAAGGGCACCACCAGGAGTGGAGCCTGCGGCTTAATTTGACTCAACACGGGAAAACTTACCAGGTCCGAACATAAATGAGTAAGACAGATTGATAGCTCTTTCTCGAATCTATGGGTGGTGGTGCATGGCCGTTCTTAGTTCGTGGAGTGATTTGTCTGGTTAATTCCGATAACGAACGAGACTCAAATATATTAAATAGATGCTTTCAGGATTATGATTGTGAAGCCTTATATAGCCTTCATATATAAGTTACAGTAAAATGTAATGAGTATTTGAATGTGTTTTATGTAAGGTGGAGTCGTACCTGTTTGTTTGTCCCATTAATACGGACACTAGCTTCTTAAATGGACAAATTGCGTCTAGCAATAATGAGATTGAGCAATAACAGGTCTGTGATGCCCTTAGATGTCCTGGGCTGCACGCGCGCTACAATGAAAGTATCAACGTGTATTTCCTAGACCGAAAGGTCCGGGTAAACCGCTGAATCACTTTCATGCTTGGGATTGTGAACTGAAACTGTTCACATGAACCTGGAATTCCCAGTAAGTGCGAGTCATTAACTCGCATTGATTACGTCCCTGCCCTTTGTACACACCGCCCGTCGCTACTACCGATTGAATTATTTAGTGAGGTCTCCGGACGTGATCACTGTGACGCATTTTAATGTGTTATGGTTGTTTCGCAAAAGTTGACCGAACTTGATTATTTAGAGGAAGTAAAAGTCGTAACAAGGTTTCCGTAGGTGAACCTGCGGAAGGATCATTATTGATTCTTTCCAAAAATGAAATATAATATTATGGCAAGGTACATATATACTAAATATAGGATATATTGTAATAGGCTTTTAATACTTGAATAAAAAATTTGATTTTTATTCGTATATTTTTCATTTAATTTATTTATATGAAATATGGCTTATAAAAGTACATTATATACTATTGTATATTTATGTTATTCTTGCCTTTGATAAATAATATTGCATTATATTATTATAAATTTTTATAAATTAAAAATAAAAAAATTTGGATAAGCGTATATGAAATTTGTGTTGAAATAAGGGTATACACATTGATAATAATATATAATATATGTATGTATATCAAAAGGTGTATATATCCTTACATAGTTTCATAATACGCTAATGTTGTACTTAAAACTGATAGAGTCTTTTTAAATATAAACAGAAAATTGTACATGAAAATTTTATTTTAATTTTCGTATAATTTTCGTGGACATTTAAATATATTTATTATATTTTATGTACGTTTATGTTCGGACTCTAAGTTAATAAGGTATATATATACATATGTATGTATATATCTTTAAGACATTCGCAACATATAAAAAATAAAATATATTTGATAAAGCATATAAATTAAAATAAAAAATGATTTACTCTAAGCGGAGGATCACTTGGCTCATGGGTCGATGAAGAACGCAGCAAACTGTGCGTCATCGTGTGAACTGCAGGACACATGAACATCGACATTTCGAACGCATATTGCAGTCCATGCTTTTATGTACTTAAAATAAAAAGTGCTGCATGGACTACATATGGTTGAGGGTTGTAAGATTTAACCAAATATATATGTATGTATAATAGCATATATATATATAAAAAGTTGAAATATTATTTTCAAGTAAAATAATTTTCACATAATGTGTTACTAAATTTATCATATCACTGATAATGATAATTTATAACATTAATAAAAAGAAAATAATTTTTACATATATATTATAATTGTATATTTGATCCAAATTAAATAACATTTTTCTATATGTGAAAATATATGAATAATAATTAAAATATTAAACATAATAGTAACATATAGATATTTAAAAAGAAAATGTTTTTATTTGGTTCTATTCCTCTTCTTATATTGAAGATAAGAATAGATCATTTATCTATAATATTTATTATATGTAAAAATTGAAAAAAACAAAAAAAAAAAAAAAAAAAAATCAAAAGCAACCTCAACTCATATGAGATTACTCCCTGAATTTAAGCATATTAATGAGGGAAGGAAAAGAAACTAACAAGGATTTTCTTAGTAGCGGCGAGCGAAAAGAAAATAGTTCAGCACTGAGTTATTTTGTTTTTATAACAAATATAAGATGCAGTGTATGGAATATCTGTTATCTAGTATGACATATTAACAGTTTAAGTCCTTCTTAAATGAGGCCATTTACCCATAGAGGGTGCTAGGCCTGTAGTAACGTTAATGATTACTAGAAGATATTTCCTAAGAGTCGTGTTGCTTGATAGTGCAGCACTAATTGGGTGGTAAACTCCATCTAAAACTAAATATAACCATGAGACCGATAGCAAACAAGTACCGTGAGGGAAAGTTGAAAAGAACTCTGAATAGAGAGTTAAATAGTACGTGAAACTGCTTAGAGGTTAAGCCCGATGAACCTAAATATCTAATATAGAAAATTCATCACTAATAATATATTATTTTTTATAAATAATATATGAATGGTGTGCATTTTTTCTATATAAAAAGACATTGTAATCTGTTAATATTATATATAAATTTATCATAAGATCTGTTTGGTAATATGTTTATCCATTATTTAATTTTTATTTAAAGAATTAAATGGGATAAAGACCAATTTAAATACAGTATCGGATAAATTATTGACAGATTTTAATATATAACGCTAACATCATATGATGTTATAATTAAGATTATGATATAATCATTATCTTATATTATATGCGTTTATATGATTAACAATGCGATAGATTTAGGATACCTTCGGGACCCGTCTTGAAACACGGACCAAGAAGTCTAACATGTGTGCAAGTCATTGGGTATATTTAAAACCTAAAGGCGAAATTAACTTAACTTTTTTAATAAAAATATGGGATTAATTAATATTTAATATAAAATATTAATTCCATCCTGGGGCGTTCAATACAGTTATACATTATAATATTTTTAATATTATTTTGTTTTTAACTAGAGCGTACCTTGAGCATATATGTTGTGACCCGAAAGATGGTGAACTATACCTGATCAGGTTGAAGTCAGGGGAAACCCTGATGGAAGACCGAAACAGTTCTGACGTGCAAATCGATTGTCAGAATTGGGTATAGGGGCGAAAGACCAATCGAACCATCTAGTAGCTGGTTCCCTCCGAAGTTTCTCTCAGGATAGCTGGTGCAATTAAATATTATTAAAAATAATCTTATCTGGTAAAGCGAATGATTAGAGGCCTTAGGGCCGAAACGACCTTAACCTATTCTCAAACTTTAAATGGGTAAGAACCTAACCTTACTTGAAATGAAGGTTTAGGTTATGATATATTGTGCCCAGTGGGCCACTTTTGGTAAGCAGAACTGGCGCTGTGGGATGAACCAAACGTAATGTTACGGCGCCCAAATTAACAACTCATACTGATACCATGAAAGGCGTTGCTTGCTTAAAACAGCAGGACGGTGGACATGGAAGTCGTAATCCGCTAAGGAGTGTGTAACAACTCACCTGCCGAAGCAACTAGCCCTTAAAATGGATGGCGCTCAAGTTGTATGCCTATACATTACCGCTAAAGCATATGATTTATATATATAATATATATATAAATTTTGAAGCTTTAGTGAGTAGGAGGGTACAATGGTGTGCGTAGAAGTGTTTGGCGTAAGCCTGCATGGAGCCGCCATTGGTACAGATCTTGGTGGTAGTAGCAAATAATCGAATGAGACCTTGGAGGACTGAAGTGGAGAAGGGTTTCGTGTGAACAGTGGTTGATCACGAGTTAGTCGGTCCTAAGTTCAAGGCGAAAGCCGAAAATTGTATAAGTTATATATATAATAATATAATATAAATACACTTATAAATTTATATGAGCGAAAGGGAATACGGTTCCAATTCCGTAACCTGTTGAGTATACGTTTGTTATTAAATATGGGCTTTTATGCTCATCCTGGTAACAGAAACAACCATAGAGAAGCCGTCGAGAGATATCGAAAGAGTTTTCTTTTCTGTTTTATAGTCGTACTACCATGGAAGTCTTTCGAAGAGAGATATGGTAGATGGACTAGAAGAGCATGGCATTTACTGCTGTGTCGATATTTTCTCCTCGGACCTTGAAAATCTATGGTAGGGTCACGCAAACTTCTCAACAGGCCGTACCGATATCCGCAGCTGGTCTCCAAGGTGAAGAGTCTCTAGTCGATAGAATAATGTAGGTAAGGGAAGTCGGCAAATTAGATCCGTAACTTCGGGATAAGGATTGGCTCTGAAGATTGAGATAGTCGGGCTTGATTGGGAAACAATAATATGGTTTATGTACTCGTTCTGGGTAAATAGGATATATATATAATTTTTTTATTAAAAATTATATTTTATCTGTTCCCCGGATAGAAGTTTACGTAACCAATTGTGGAACATTCTTGCTAATAATTTATAGAAATTTTTTAAATTTCTATTAAATTTATAACGGCTATCAATTAACAATCAATTCAGAACTGGCACGGACTTGGGGAATCCGACTGTCTAATTAAAACAAAGCATTGTGATGGCCCTAACGGGTGTTGACACAATGTGATTTCTGCCCAGTGCTCTGAATGTCAAAGTGAAGAAATACAAGTAAGCGCGGGTAAACGGCGGGAGTAACTATGACTCTCTTAAGGTAGCCAAATGCCTCGTCATCTAATTAGTGACGCGCATGAATGGATTAACGAGATTCCTACTGTCCCTATCTACTATCTAGCGAAACCACAGCCAAGGGAACGGGCTTGGAAAAATTAGCGGGAAAGAAGACCCTGTTGAGCTTGACTCTAGTCTGGCAGTGTAAGGAGACATAAGAGGTGTAGCATAAGTGGGAGATATATAGTTTAGGCTATATGTCAACAATGAAATACCACTACTCTTATTGTTTCCTTACTTACTTGATAAAATGGAACATGCATCATTAACATAGCCATTATACGGATATATTTTATATATTTTATGGTATTTTGTTTTGATTCAAGCTTCTTGATCAAAGTATTTAGAGTTTGTTATATAAACCAACAAATTTCAATGAAATAATGATGTATATTATATTCACTTTATTGTGGATTTATATATGCATTCATTAAAGTAAATTGAATTTGTTATAACTCTTACACTCTGGTATGATCCAATTCAAGGACATTGCCAGGTAGGGAGTTTGACTGGGGCGGTACATCTCTCAAATAATAACGGAGGTGTCCAAGGCCAGCTCAGTGCGGACAGAAACCACACATAGAGCAAAAGGGCAAATGCTGACTTGATCTCGGTGTTCAGTACACACAGAGACAGCAAAAGCTCGGCCTATCGATCCTTTTGGTTTAAAGAGTTTTTAACAAGAGGTGTCAGAAAAGTTACCATAGGGATAACTGGCTTGTGGCGGCCAAGCGTTCATAGCGACGTCGCTTTTTGATCCTTCGATGTCGGCTCTTCCTATCATTGTGAAGCAAAATTCACCAAGCGTTGGATTGTTCACCCATGCAAGGGAACGTGAGCTGGGTTTAGACCGTCGTGAGACAGGTTAGTTTTATCCTCCTGATGATAATATGTTATTACGACAGCATTCCTGCGTAGTACGAGAGGAACCGCAGGTACGGACCTATGGCACAATACTTATTCGAGCGAATAGTGGTATGATGCTACGTCCGTTGGATTATGCCTGAACGCCTCTAAGGTCGTATCCGAGCTGGACTGTAATAATAGTAATGGGGTAATTGAATTGTATGGCAATAAACCATTTAGAGCTTATAATGTAAAAATTATAAGAGATAAATAAAATGAAGCCAATGTGTTATTTAACATAGCTAGTATGGGATGTATTAATAGCGCCTATACAAAAAGCTAGTTAATTTGACTAAATTTTATTAAATACGATGTCAATGCCTAGAATCAATTGTAAACGACTTTGGTAACGGGCAAGGTGTTGTAAGTGGTAGAGCAGCTGCCATACTGCGATCCACTGAAGCTCATCCTTTGCTTGATGATTCGAGATATTAATTTGAATTTATCCAATAATATGATGAAGAGGTCAAAAAGATCGATTTTATTATATGTACTATATACGATATAGTATACATATATATATATATCGTTCGTTTGGCCTCAGATTCTATTAAAATTTTGCTAAAGCAATATTATTATTATTATTATATATTGTTTTAACAAGATATTAAATATATTAATAAGTGTATATATTATCACTATATATACATATAAAAAGATAGATAAAAATATATTATATATACATATGTGTATATAAAATTATATATTTTAAAATTCCGTCGATATAAAAAAAAAAAACAAAATATACATATATTATGTATGCACATACATAATTTTTTTAAAAATGGCTTTAATATGAAGACGACTAGCCTGCAAACCTACAACCTGGTAACCTGCAAATCACTTTCGTCATTATTTTTCGCTAATTTTTAATTTGTACATACATATACGTACTTACGTACCAAAAAGGTCCCTAATTGTTTCCACTTTTTTCAGTTAATGTGTAACAATCAGTAATAAATATGTACATAAAACACACTCACAGACACAGACAAGTCTAAACCAGTCGCTTTATGCCGTTATAGCGAAACGTTCTAACGTGCCTTAATTGAAGAGGGCCATTATACCGAAATGCCTTTTAAAGAGCGGCCGTATAGCGAAATATGGGTGTATATGTATGTACACACAAGCCATACCTCAAAGATAGGTATCGGCTTATATATGTATATTATAAAAAGTATATTATTATGGTTAAATGGTATATAATAAATTTATACCTGAAAAGTACATGATGATATTTCTCCATATATTTTTTTGATGTCGGCTCTTCCATTTTTAAAAAATGTTAATAATTTTAAAAAAATTGAATTAATTAACCAAATGAATATGCTTTATGAGTCAAATTGATTAGTAATAATAATTAATAACATTTATTTTATTATAAATGTATAAATGAACAAATTTTTACAATTTCTGATCATTTCGGCATATACATGATTGGTGCTATATCAATTGTACACACCAATATTGACATATGTCAAAGATAGTGTCGACCGCTAAAAATATATATAGGCGTTTATGGTACCATCGGGTTATGTATACTCGGCTAGAAGATATTTTTTTAAAAAAATATTAATAATTCGAAAAAAATTTAATTAATTAAATAAGTTATTATGTTTTATTAGTCAAACTGATGGTATATAATAAATTTATACCTGAAAAGTACATGATGATATTTCTCCATATATTTTTTTGATGTCGGCTCTTCCATTTTCAAAAAATGTTAATAATTTTAAAAAAATTGAATTAATTAATCAAATGAATATGCTTTATGAGTCAAACTGATTAGTAATAATAATTAATAACATTTATTTTATTATAAATGTATTAATAAAAAAATTTTTCATATAAATGAACAAATTTTTACAGTTTCTGAGCATTTCGGTTTCCTAAAACCTATGTATGACATGTACTTTATATATAGATATATATATATATATTTATCAAGAAAGAAAGAAAGTAAGTAAGTAAGTAATAAAAAGCATAAATTATCTAAAAAAATTTTTTGAAAAATTTTAATAATAATTTAAAATCATACATATAATACCTCAAAGAGATTTATCCGCTTATATATATTATAAAAAATATATTATTATAATTAAATAGTAGTACATATAGTATGTATATAATAAATTCATACTTCATATTAATACTTCAAACGTAAATACAAAAAAATTAATTTAATTAATCAAGTGATTAATGTGAGTAAATGAGTGAGTGAGTGAGTGAGTTATGTATATTCGGCTAAAAGATATTTTTTTTAAAAAAAAGTTTATAATTAGAAAAAAATTGAATTAATTAAACAAGTTAATATGCTTTATGAGTCAAATTGATTAGTAATAATAATTAATAACATTTATTTTATTATAAATGTATTAATAAAAAAAATTTTCATATAAATGAACAAATTTTTACAATTTCTGATCATTTCGGCATATACATGATTGGTGCTATATCAATTGTACACACCAATATTGACATATGTCAAAGATAGTGTCGACCGCTAAAAATATATATAGGCGTTTATGGTACCATCGGGTTATGTATACTCGGCTAGAAGATATTTTTTTAAAAAAATATTAATAATTCGAAAAAAATTTAATTAATTAAATAAATTATTATGCTTTATTAGTCAAACTAATTAGTAATAATAATTAATAACATTTATTTTAATATAAATGTATTAATAAAAAAAAAGTTCATATAAATGAACAAATTTTTACAGTTTCTGAGCATTTCGGTTTTGTCAAACATATACATGTTTGGTGCTGTACCAATTGTACACACCAATATTGACATATGTCAAAGGTATATGTCAACCGTTAAAAATATATATAGCCGTTTATGGTACCATCGGGTTATGTATACTCGGCTAGAAGATATTTTTTAAAAAAAGTATTAATAATTCGAAAAAAATTTAATTAATTAAATAAATTATTATGCATTATTAGTCAAACTGATTAGTATTAATAATTAATAACATTTATTTTAATATAAATGTATTAATAAAAAAAAAGTTCATATAAATGAACAAATTTTTACAGTTTCTGAGCATTTCGGTTTTGTCAAACATATACATGTTTGGTGCTGTACCAATTGTACACACCAATATTGACATATGTCAAAGGTATATGTCAACCGTTAAAAATATATATAGCCGTTTATGGTACCATTAGGGTATGGTATTCATAGTTCGTCTAAATATTATTATAATGACATTTAATACCTTAATGTAGGTATTTGTGTCTAATACCAGGTGAAGCCATGAATAATTCAGAATTGAGTATTTATATTCAATTCTTGTAAATTTCATATATGGCTACTAATAATATAAATTAATATGCAATTTGTTTTAAAATTTTTTTAAAATACATATATAATATAATAAAATAGTCGAA